>VDFB02000008.1:100707062-100728306 GCA_007258455.2 Sequoia sempervirens | reverse complement strand
ACACTAGCATACATATACATGCAAACATATGAAAAAACATTCAAAAAACTGGCATTTAACTAAAGGAATAAATAACGCGAGCATGTTATTTGTTGTTAAAAATGTTCCACAGAGAAGAAAAAGTAAAAACTAGTAAATAACATGCTCAAATTATATTTTTCTTTTGGAATCCCCGAGCGTTGGCTTTGGTATTTGCCTGGGAATACCAACCCAAAGGTTTGGAGGGAATTCCCAACCACCAAAGACGTTGTTTTTGCAAATTCTACAATTTTTCACATAATCGAGTTCGTGCTCACCGTCAGGATTGCATTTGGTTCAATATCGACGAAATCGAACACATGGGTAATGTTAAGTTCTCTCTTAGCTTTCCAACGATACAATTTTTTTCATTTTCTAACAATGTGAGTGCTTTCATCCATAATTTCTTTTGTTTGTATGTCTGTTTTTTTTCAAAAAGTAGTGTTTGGTTTTTTTTTCATTATAAATTAACCATTCATAAAAATTTCAAATAAATTAGATTTTTAGAAACTAGACTCCATTCTACAAATTTAAAAAATAAATTTTTAAAAAAATTTATTACTTTCCAAAATTTGTAGGGGGAGCACGACCAAAATTCTGCTTTTTAGGAAGTGTCCACTTAGAAAATTAGTAAAAAATAAAATATTCATTAAAAAATTATCAGAAAAATTGTACACCAACTAGATACTGTTACCTAACTTCTGACTATAGCGATTGTAAAAATACTAAAAAAAAGGTCACCATGCTCAGGTTGTACAAGAGTTACTATGTTATGTTTTTCTGAAAAAAACAACACCAATTTGTGTACATCCCTTTGTTGAACCTCTTAATCTCAACCATTTTTAAAATAAATTAGTAGTTTAGAAAGTAGACTCAGAGCACTTTGATCCTTGTTTTTGTTCCATCTCAGAATTTTGAGTGTAACTATCCTCAATTTCACGTCCAAGGTTAGTATTTCCTGATTTCAGAAAAAAAAGTGGCCACTTAAGCTCCATTTTTGGGAACCATCTTGGTGCACTTACCCATAATGCAACTTGTATGCCTGTGGTACCTTTCCTTTTTTTTCATGAGTTCTAAGCATACAGAGCTTTGCTTGTCTCATGAAGCACAAACTAAAATTTTCCTTGTGGGGCCTTGTTAAAGTTATCAAGAGGTATAGATTTGATATGGTTGAGTAGGAAGCCCATCTAGCAGCATGACTTTTCCCCATAGCCACCTTTGTGTTTTTGAGTGCATACCAACTAGCATATGTATCTCCCCTTTTAGGGATTTCTCACCCTGTGGACAATCAGACATTTCGTGGCCTTACTGTGAGTATACTTGGGCCTTCTCATCTGGTGGACCATCATTAGTTATGTCACCCCAAAGTGAGTATACATTCTCAATCAGTCTAGATCAAATCCACAACTAGTTGGATAGATGATCAAAGCTCAATTCAATTTCCCTTTCAACATGTGTGTTCCTTTGTTCTTATGCTTAGTTTTCCATGGGATCTTGATCTTGGGATATTGATCATCCCTCTTGATAATTTCCATTGCATCTTGCTAATGTAAGTGCATTTGAACCCTCCTCTTGATGATCGTGGCTACTTTAGTGTGAGTTTGAAGCAAGTTCATCCTCTCACTAAAGCGGGGGCTAAATGTGCCATAGAAAAATGGCCCCTTGTCATTTTTGTGGCCTTTTAGGTCTTGTTTCATGATGTTTGGTCCATTTTTCTTTGATTTTATATTGTACTGTGGCTTGAACATGCATATTTAGGTACTAAAATTAAAATAATGATGTCTTGTGAAGATGTTGTGAAGTGTTGTAAAACATTTCTACATTCTTCTAGACTCTATTCATTGCAATTCACCTAAAATTCACCTTTTCATTACTAATCAAGTCCTATTTTGAAGTGTTGTAAAGTCTTGTAACAAGATTTCACACTTTTCTAGGCACAATTTCACTATTTACACCTTTCTTGTGCTTTATTTGACCCTTTTATTCCCTTATAAGCTTTAATTAAGTGTATTTTTGATTGTAAAGCTGACAAACAACATTAAATACAAGATAATTCGCAACACACATTTTTAGGTCCTAGGTGGGACCCATTTGCCATGGGTGGCGAATGAGTCCCCCTTTGCTCCAAATTCAAAATATTTTAAATTTCCTTTCGAGTTTTTATTCAAAATCACTTGATGTCAGCTTGTGATGAGGTATTAATAGGTTACTAAGGCACAAGAATGTATAAATAAGTGTTTTTACATCCATTCTAACCCCCATTCATCAAGTTCACTCATTCACCTATTCACTCAAGCAGTCAAGCATTTTACAACATCAAAAAAGCACTATTCAAGCATTGTGGAGCATCCATTGATACAACTTTAGATTTTCATCAACAAGTGTTGGGTAAGTTGATAGCATTTGCATGTTATTTGTTTATCATTCTGTTGTATTTCATTATTTTATTAAGGGTTTGATTACCAAAGTGGGGTTTGACTAAGGAAAACCCCTATTTGCTAACCCTCAACCATTTTTCCCCTCTTGCATGTGTGTTTGCAAACCTAGGTATGCAAATTTAACAAGCATTTAGGAGATTGAAGATTGGTCAACAAGTCAATTAGGTGCTTCAAGTCAAATCAATCATATTTCAAGCTTGGAGAAGGATTTCTATGCATTTCCTACAGAATTGACTTCGATAACCTAACAAGCAGACATTTCCAGATCTGGTGTTGTAGAGTTGTCTCCTAATTTCTCATAATTTTGGGAGAGGACTGATTCACCACTAGTGGTGAATGAGTCCCACTTGAAGACTAAAAATATAGGTTTTGTTAGATTCAGGATCCCAACACTTAGAAACTTACTTCCCACAGTTTTTCACTAGTTGTAGGACTAATTCGCCACCTCGGTGAATGAGTCCCACTGTTGATTTTTAGTAATTTTAGACAACATTTAGTCCATTCTAGATTCCTCAAATCTTTCTCAGGTGTACTCTGATTCAACTTTTCTCTTTTTGTTTTGCATTTATTAATCTTTTAGTTCATTGTTTGCATATCATAGTGTGATTTCCAGCACAACCTAAATCTTAGTTTTGCATTCATAATTAGTCATATAGATCACTTACTTGCATTTAGTTTTCTTCATTTAGCTTAGATAACATCATACATAACATAATTTGAATGAACCCTTTAGCATTTTTTTCCCTACCTCTCTCCTTTTAGGTGAAAAACCCTAGAAGAGCTAAAGAAGTGCATTGGTGCCAAAAATCTATAGTTTAGTTGGTTTGTTATGGGATCTTGATCCTAGGGGCTTGATCACCCCTCTTGATCATTTCCATACTATCTTGCTAGCATCAATATATTTGGACCCCTCTTGATGCATTTTGATCTACTTTAGTGTGAGTTTGAAGCAAGTTCATCCTCTCACTAAAGTGGGGGCTAAACGTAGTATTGAAAAATATTGTCTGGAACATTTTCACATTTGCTTGGGCCCTCCTTATTATATTAAGCCTAAATATTTCCTTGATTTAGTGTTGTAATGTGTTTGAAATATTCACATTAGGTCTTGGGCCCTTGTGAACTAATGAACTTAAATTATACCTTGCTAAGGTGTTGTAAAGCGTTGTAACACATTTTCACACTTTTATAAGGTTTTATTAATTAATTAAGCATAATAAGCCTCTTTTTAACTAGAATGTACCTTAATCATACCTTATTTAGAGTGTTGTAAAGTTTTGTAACACACTTTCACACTTTTCTAAGGTTTTCATAAATAATTGGGCTTCTTTATGCTTTAATTAGCTTTATTTTGCATCCACAAGCCTCATTTAATTCATTTTTTTGAGGATAATCTCGACATAAATCAATTTTCAATCATAATTTAGGTGTTTTTAGGTTGTGTGGCCTAGATTTGGTGATATGGGACTCATACATCACCTTGGGCGTATGAATCCCACCTAGGATTTTGGGTCTCGATCATAATTTCACACCTTTCTAGGCATTTTTGAGAATGGTCCCATAATTTATGCCTAATAGTACTCATACACCATCTTGGGTGTATGAGTCTTGTGTGGCCCAAAATCAAAATGAATTGAAATTCTTGGTAGGATTTTATCCTCCTAGATCTGATGTCGGCTTGTAGTGTTGTAATTTCGAGAATTCTTGCATAATGAAGTACAAATACAAGGTTCTTTCACTCATTTTCACCTAAGCATTCAAGAGATCATCCAAGAATTTTGTGAGAGAATTTGTAATAGCAAATTGGAGTTTAAAGGAGCATTCAAGTGTTTATAAGAGTAATCAAGAGTCTTCAAGAGTAGATTATCGAGCACTTTAGAGCATTATTCAAGTGTCAAGGACCATGTCAAAGTATTCATGCATCATGTTTTTTTTGGAGCTAAAAATTGTGATGTAGGGTTTGATGATTCAAGCAAGCATTCAATTCAAGATATATCCTATTCAAGCAAGAGTCAAAATCTACATCGATTGGAGCCATCTCATACAAGTTTACAGTACTTCATTGCTAGGGTTTGGTGAGTTGTAACATCTTATTTTTTCATTCATCATTCTCCATTTCATATTTCATTTCATTTCAAGGTTTAATTACCAAAATGGGTTTTGACCAAGGAAAACCCCTTTCTACCAACAAAACAACATTTTTCCCTCTTTAGTGTGTGATTTGCAGGTTTAGGGTGAAGACACATTGAAGCAAAAGTTTGGAGAAAGTTGTCAGAGTGTTCAAAGTGTTCAAAGTTGTCACCTTGCATTAGAGATACTTGGAAGGCTTGTACAGGTTGCAAATCAGGGTTTCAGATTTAGAAATCAATTGGGAAGCACAAAGCAGACCTTGAAGATTTAGAAAACCCTAACTAGACTGATACATCAGTTCTGATGTATGAGTCCCAATTTAGGTCAATTTTTAGGTTTTTGTAGTTTTAGATACCCATTTGCTAGATTCCTATTTCTACATAGAAACCTAGATCTGGGATTGATACACCCAGTTTGGCATATGAGTCCCAGTTAGCATTAAAGTTAGAATTTCCAGCATTTCAGAGCCTCATCTAGTCACTTTCAGGTTTCCAGGTGCACACATTTCTTCTTGTAACTTTTTGTTATGATTTTCATACATTTTTAGGTCATCTAGTTAAAGATTGCATCAAATTAGGGTTAAGCATTACAACTTGATTGGATTTGTCTTTCCAAGCCCTAGCTTGGTGGTGAACCCCTCATTAGTTTACAATCAGCCCCTAGGACAACCCTATTGCCAGATCTCTTTCTCCTTTGCATTCTCGAGGATGAGATCTATAGGGTTTGTCCTTGAATGAGAGTGTTGAGTTTTGTTATTCTAGGTCTAGGTAAACCCTAGAAGCAAACCAAAAATTATACCTTTTAGATAGTAAAGTTTACAAATTTGTAAATGTTAGACAAGCCACATTATTTATTTGATAGAATTTTGCAAATAGATTTGTTCTCTTGAACTTCACTAATTGTGGGATATGTAGAAATACATTTCTTTAAAGATTTTACATATGCTACATAACATTAATAATTTTGACGGTGATATCAATAAAAAGAAAAAAAATGTAAATCTTTATATTTGTTTTCTATTGTTATTAATAAGATTTTGTACAATATGTCTTTTCTATAACATATAAAGTCAAACTTTCCAAATCTAGTAATAAATGTTTACATTGATATTTAAAAAAAAATTCCATTTTGTTTTATTTTGGGTATGCTTATTATTGGTTGAGTTTAATTCTAATTTTGACAAATAATATTATTCTAAAATTAAAAGTTTAGCACACATCATTTCAAAGTCGATAATGTGATAAATTTTTCTATCATTTCAAATAAAAGTCTTAAAAAAATAACAATAACTTTATTTATGCAATAACTCTTCACTAACGTAAATCAATAAAAAAATAGATAAACAATATTTTTCAAATAATAATTAGTTAAATGTTGTATTCCATATATGCATTCATATTTTCCTACCTTCTACATGAATTAAAAAAGACTGAAGTCTTTTTATCTAGTGACCCTTACTAAAATCTTGATGAAGACCACGACATTCTACTTAATACCTCTCTTTTCAACGGCCAGACTACTATACCTACGTCACAAATTAAACAATGATGAGACGAATCATTCAAAGTCGTTGCTGGTCGAAGAAAGTATTCTCGAACAGAAACGGAAAAGAGGAAGAAAGATGGATTTCAAGAGGAATAGGGGTTGCAAGTGAAAAACAGACAGAAATCTTGTGCCACTGTCATCAGAATTAGCAGCACGGCAGCCATGGAACCAGCAAGCAGCCATGGCTTGGAAAAATATGCGCTTATGAACTCACTCCAGAGTTTCCTGTACTTTCTTTTGGGGTACTTATGCAACCCCATTCTGACATCATCAATTGATTTGCAGCCCTGAACATGAGTAATCCCTTTACCCAAATTGAAAAGATTCGCCACTTGTTGGTTGCTTCCAAGGAAATTGTTAATCACCTCTGCGTTTCTAAGCACTGCAACGTCCTCCTCGTTGTCAATGAGCTCATCCATAAGCAACACAAACTGAGTCATTGGCTTCGTACCATACGCTCGAACGGCCACTTCCATTGCAGCAATGCTTCCCATCGTTGAATATAACTGTGACGTTACCCTTATTTGTGGTAAGTGAAGCGTTGATGATTTCTCATCAAATCTTATCCATCGAATGGCTGAAGAATAATCAAGCAATCTTGTTGGATCTTGCTGGACTGCCCTTTTTATATCTTTGAAGAGCACTGGCTTGATCTTCACTCCTCCGCGCTTGAGTTCCAATGCTGTTGGGAGCTTCAGATACACAATATCGACCATGTTGGCAGGGTTCTTATTTGAGGAGGAAGAGCACAAACAAGGACTACACCAACGTCCACAAATAGCTTTCATTGAAGCAAAGCATTTCCCAATGCAGATCTCCATGCGATTGTGAGACGATGGCGGCACGTGTAGCACTTCACTATCCGCAGAGGAACTAACATCCGTGCCGACCATGCACCGGTAGACTACTTCGAGGATATGTTTCTTACAGTACATGCTATAAGAAACTTTAGCTTTCCACATAAAAACTTCATGTCTGTCCGCACGCCAAAGCAGCATATTCATTAAGTTTTCTACCTTTTGTTTTGCGGCCTCTGCAGAACCCATCTGGAATTTGAGGAGATCCTTCAAAACCCAGAGAGGTATTTGGTTTTCAAATAAAAGTATGTCACTCATTAGCCTTTCTCTAATGGGATTTTGAAGATCGGCATCAAAGACTGCATCGAACTTCCACTTAAATGCAGTCACTTCCTCTTCATAAAAACACTGAACATACTCAAATCGAGATACTTGAGTGTCATGTAAATGCTGAGCTTTCCTATCAACTTTTACATAGTTAACAAGAAATTCATAAACAAAACATGCATCCCTGGCAACCATCCATGCTAATTCTATGGAATTGAAGGGAATTTGTTCACCATAGAACTCCCTAATCTTCATGTCCTTGAGCAGTATGTGCTCTTCAACAATTGACTTGATAGAAGCGTGTCGATTACTCCTCTGGATCCTCTTTTGCATCCTTCGAACTGCCTCAGATTTGGACTTCTCCATGCGTTGGAGCTCCTTCTTCCCATAATGAAAAGGGCCGATGGAAACAAGATGTGGACTGTACAAACCATCTTTGGAGTCTCGTGGTAGCCTTGGCACTCGGAAGATCCGAGCAGAGCTCACATCAGGTATATCCTTTTCATTCATTGTCAGCTCATATCCCACTTGAATTATACAGCCGCTACTACTACAGCTCTGAAGGTTGCTCGAATTGATCTCAACTATTACCATTTCATCCTTCTCCATTTAGATGTTTTACGTTGATACGCAGTCCCTTCGGGAGAGCATTAAATAAATTACAGAGATTGGTGGAAATGAAAAGAACTACTAAAAGAAATAGTTCATCAAACATACAATGAATACATTGGGATGTCGCCAAATTTTCTTTGCAGACTTTTTCTTCATTGACCAGCTTTTTCTCTTCGAATACTCAGTCAAAAGGTTTTTATTATTAGAAAGAAGAACAAAGAAAACAAATATAAATGTCTAAGGTATCTTCTAGTATTGTAGCGGGATTAGCAAAGCCTTGCATCCTCCCGTTAGACTTGTAAATTAGTGTGGTATGGTTAAGAGAATAATAATTCGTTCTCATTGTTCATTTCTCATCAATAATAATAATTTTGGAGGAATGAAGAACTATGCGTATGGTTTTGGTAATTACAATGTGAACAAGAGCTCAAGGAGCTAGAGTCCCTACCGGATTGGAAAAGTTAGGGTTTTGAGAATGTTAGAGCAGTGGCTATAGCAGTTCTCTATATAATTTTTTGTGGTTGTGATATTGGTTGTGTACAGATGTTGAATAGTTTTGAGTTGAGAACTGATAATTAAAGAAAATGTATTGGGTTAATGGAAAAAGGAACTAATATATTTTCGTTGAGTGCTGATGATGGAAAGGTAGAAGTATTGGTTGGATCCCTTATTGTGGGCTTGTTGGACTGGGTGAGAAAAAGCATGTTGATGTGGCATTATATGTCATGATGTAGTGCTGAAACAAAAGTTAGAAATAGTTGAGTTTTAAAGTATGCTCTCGTGAACAATTTTGCAATGAATTGGAATTTCGATGTAGTGAAATTTATGACGATTACTGAATAGCAAAAATATGTATATTTTTCATGTTGTATTGTGGCATACATATATGCCTATCATTTGTATGACCAGTAGCACACATATGTGTATAAATATATGTGTATGTGTATATAAATAGACATAGATACATTTAGATAATTTAACATAGACAGTTATGTAAAAATCTTTTTTTGCCTATATCTTTTTTTGTAGGACATGTCTGAATGTTTTAAAAAAAACTAGAAATAGTCAAATTGCAATATGTAAGTCAAGTGTTATACATGATATGCAATGAGAGTAAAACAAAACATTCAATTTGAAATATACATAAGCATTAATTTTGAAAATACTAAACAAAGATATTTAAAAATTTTGTGCATAAAGTTAAAAAGAAGACAAGTGAAAAGGCAGACAGGCGGTGAGTTGTTAAAATCAGTTTGGAGAAGAATTCTATGCAAAGACCCAATTGAGTTTGAGTGGGTAGACTTGTTCAGTATTGGAACAATAGGCCGAGTTTGCAATTTCTATAGTGGCTTGCAATGTGCAAGGCGAGTAAAAAATATTTGATTGCAAGTTGATAAAGTATTGGTGAACATTGACAGATAGAGAGATGGTTACATAGATAGATCTTTATGTGTTTTAAAGAGAAGACATTGGTGGTTTTTAAATAAAATTTTGAATAGACAAATTGCATGAGAGACAATTGGGCATATTAACGGGATTACAAAATATTACACAATTTAATGTAGGGTGGTGATAGGAAGAAGATGATCATTATCACTTTCAAGATATAAAGCTATACATTTTTCATTTTGTAAAGCTTGATTGGTCATTTGGAATTTGTGTAACTTTAATGTCTTAATTACTTATATTTTTGGATGTAGATTACAAACAAATTATGGTTTTCAAACATTGTAAGAAATGACTATTATCAATTCTTTGAAACAATGTATAGACACAGACACACAGACACACATGTATGCGCTTTGCATTTTGCATTTATTTCAATTTGATTTTCATTTGCTATGAATAGATTGCAGTGCAGTTGCTATGAATGAATTATGCTGTTTAACTTTGAAAGTTTCAAACAAAAGATTATTTGCATTGTTTTTTACATGTATATATTTATGGAGGTATATATATTCAACTATACTTAGCTACATATATATATTAAAGTATGTATACATACATATATATATATGTGTGTTTATATGTATGTACATATACATATGTATAAGTATACACATATACATTTTTATATGTGTGTATATGTGTATATCCATTTGGCCTACATCTTTGGCGAGGCTAAAACCTATGTCGTTTGAGATGGGTTACATCAACCATGTTGGAAGCAACAAAATTGGCATTTGTAACTTCCTGTATAGTGTATATTTTTATTTTTTGGGTTTGCTAGTGATTTGCTTGGATTGTTGGTTCTGAGAGAGTTGTACATATATATATATATGTGTACATCTATATATAGATCTATATACATTGAGACATACATATTTATACACATATATACATGAATAAAGAGGCTACAATACACAAATGGAATTACGAGTGGGAAGGCATATCAATGGCTAGAGAAGATATTGTCAACGTTTGATTGAAATTTTCAATGCAAAAGCACATAGCAAGAAAAAAGACATAACCTATTGTATTGACGATGTGGAAAGAAGATGGTCATTGTCATTTTGTGCACAACATAAGGCAATGACTAGAAATAAGTTTTTCTAGTGTGGATCTTGGCTATGCATGTGTTGTGTTGTAGAGGTTGATTGATTGTTTTCAATTTGTCTTTCGAATATGAACATTGAGTAGTGAAATCTTCTGGTAAGTTGTACGGTTTGCCTCGTAAATTTTATATCTTGAATAGTGATATTTAATGATGCAGCTGGCAAACAATCTATCATCTTTAAACATCGTGAGATGTGTACATTATCTATCTTTTGGAATAGTGGGAGTAGTTATAGAACAGTTTAGGATATTGATCATGACCATTTCTATATATATATATATACATGTGTGTGGGTGTGTTTGTATATATATTGATACATATATATATCACAACAATGTATTGATTGATCATTTTCAATTTGTGTTTGGGATGTGTATATTGAGTAGGGAATTTTTTTGCATTAGATATTTTAAGCATGCAACTAGCAAACAATTTATGGTCTTTATATATTGTGAGATATATACATTAACTAGTATGTACAAATTTATTGTCTTTATATAGTAACTATGCATTATTATATGAAGCATAATTGCATACACATATATATAGAAGTATATATATAGACAAATATACATACATATATGCATAGATAGGAATATAAGTATGCATGCTTAGATACATATCTACACACATAGAATGCATTTATGGATAGTAGATATTTATACATGTATATGTATAATATATGTATATCTATATTATTCATGATACACATGCACATTGACTGCTTGCCATTTTTTTGATTATTTAATCAGAAAGGAAGAACATTGACAGATAAAATGTAAGAGTACATATGCAGCAACTATAAAATGACATTGTAAAAGACATACAAATGGACAACCGTAAATCATTTGAATAGATAGAGATTCAATGGTTTTAGATGCAGACAATTTCCAATTACTAAAACTTAATTTACACTGCCATTTAAGAAATTTAAAGGAAATTGTAATGCATGTGCAGTAAGGATGCATATGACAAGAAACAATAGAGATTAACCAATTAAATACAAAGGAGCGGGAAAAGTATAAAATGACACTGTAAAAGCTACAAATTGCTTATTCATTTTTTGGTTGTGATAGTTTTGGCAATTTTGTTTTGTCATGTTTGTTATTTAAAAAATTGAAATTTATTTTAAAATATAGGTTAGAATTCTAATTGTATTGAAGTTTAGTTTATGAATTTAAGTTATTTTAAAGTTTTTATGAATAGTTGTTTGTAGAATATAAATGTGTATATTTTAGTAATTTTTATTTTGATTTGGTATTAAAGGTAAATGATTTTAATGGATGAGCTGACTATTTTGGTGCTCACCAATTCAAGATTAGGCCCATTATTTTGGCCCTATCAAAGAAAATCTCAACAAATCAAGCAACATAGCAGAAAATGACAGTGTAAATGATATATGAACTTACAAATGCCTATTTTTTGGTCTTTACTATCATAGAAATAAAGCATTTGAATAGTGACATATTTTCCCATCATCAAACTATCCATCTCTATTATTGCAACTTCATCATTCACTTATGATATTTTGGTCTTTTTTTTGTATTTTCCTAATTCAAATGTATTTTGCATTGTCAAAAGGTGTAGGAACTTACATTTTCCTCATGGCTCACTTGCAATATTGTAGACATAAAATCCTATGAACAAAAAACATATTTGATCAGTATTAAGCAATATGAGGAGATGATTGGACAAGCCAAAGAAATGACAGTGTAATTGATATTAAAACTTATAGATGCCTTGTTCTTTGTGCCGAACCCAATACATGACACATGCGAATAACAGTTTTGTAAGAGTGAAACCAAATGTAGATACAAAACATGTAAGAATAAATTCAAAGCAAATGAGCATGAATGGGCCTTGAGAGGCACTAATCCTACAAGAATCACTTAGTTGCATTTGAATAAGGGTCACAAGCAATGCTCTTCTTAACGGAGTGGAGACTTCAAATCATAGGCTATTAATGAATTGCAAGAGCTTATAAATTATAAAATACCGTCGAGAAAGGTCTAGGAACATACACATACATGTCTTCTTTTTAACCCATTAGCAATTAATAAAAATAAAACATAAATAAAGACACACTGTCCTTGAAGATAAGAAGCATGTGATTGGTCCAACAAGTATATTCAAAGTGCAATATAAGTTTTGTAAATTTAATCTAAGAACTATGTTTTGTGCTATGTAGATGCCCCCATTGTCCTAGTGATTTTTGTATCAACATTTGTTTAAACAAAGATTCGGTTTTCCAAAAAGGCATTGAAAAGAACCTTACAAACACTTTTTTAGATAAATAATGCTTTAGAGAAACATCTAGTGTTGATTCAATCTCGAAATAAGAATATAAATTATTTAGAATAGTAATGGAAAGAAGCACACAATCATTTTTGTAGACAAGTATTTTTTCGAGCAACAAAGCATTGTATCTAAAAGCAACAAGCATTTTTTGTAAATTTTTTGTATGTGACATAAAAGCAATGTTCGAGTGGGGTAGTTTTCTTTTTTATCACAAACATGTATTAGTACAATGTGCAAAGAGAAAAGAGCACTTAACATGGAATTTTAGTTAGAACTGGTTTTCAAATTATAGTCAAACTAATTTATATGTATAGTATGTTGGTTGGAAAAGATGAATATACAAGTTTCAAGTTATGTGTTGCATAGAATATGTTAGAAGATTAATCTTTACTTGGTAAAGGTTATTCTTTAATTGTAATTTTTATTAACTTGTAGGAATATTCCAAAGGAATCCCTACAAGTCTTTTGTCTTTTTGTCATCTCACACATGTGTGAGGATGACTTATTTTTTAATTCCTTTATTAAGGAATATTTGTATCCACCTCCTTAAGAGGTGACACTTTGCACACACATAGATGAATGGTGGCATTCATTGAGTTGGGAGTTACATTCTAACTCCTCTTTCTCACCTCTACTTATTGAGGTGCTTCTCCTCTCATTCTTCAAGATTCAAGCAACAAGCTAAGGCTGAAGCTCTCTCTCTCTTTGTATTATTCTTTAGGCATTTTGCCTCCATTCATAATATTGGGGTTTTTTCTTGTTTTTTCCCCTTAACAAATTCTTGTGTCTCTCTTGCTTTGGTGGTGCTTGGTTTGGCTACTTCAATCTATTTGGTAATATCTTTCCTTCAAACATTTGCTCTTTATTAGTACTTTCCATTGCTCTTTTCTATTTCCTTTCAGAATAGGTCAAAATAAAATAAAACATAAATTGTAACTATTTATGAAATTGAAAGAAAAGGTGTTCATGTCTATAGTATGCATGTTTCAAATAGAAGAAAATACAGCTATCAACTTCTTCGATGCATAAAAGAACTAAAAATAAACTATCAAATTAGTTTTCATAAAAGCTTAATCATATTTTTTCTTTTATTGGATATGTCCAAAGTATATAAGTAGTGTAGGATCCTAGAAATTTTGCTTGTTGACATTGCCATAAATTGCAATGTTGCATTTCCTTGATCATGGTTCACAATGAATAAGCATTACATTCATGACAATGTAATTTGCATGATTTGATATCAATGAATAAGAATAAAAAATAGAATAGTGCAATGTAAGCACCTGTGAGAAACTACAAATACCTTGTCAAGTTACTATAGATGCTATGTTGCTTGCTTCACCCACAATTCGTATGATGCAATTATCCATTGCAAGGGTGAACATCCCTTGCAGCTGAAATTTCCATAGCAAGAACATTACTGCGGACATGTCTTTCTTGTACTCTTCAAATGGAATTGTATCTAGCTTGGGGAAACTATTTCAGAGCTATTGTTTGTGTAGATAATAGTCCACAACTCCCTCTGTTGTCTAAAAAGTACATTGTAGAAAGTGGGCATATACAAATCTTGTTTCAGTTCCACATGTAGTGCACTGCACAATATCATTTTCTATTCTCTATGTAAAGAAAACTCTTTGTTTACATGAAATGAAAATTGGTTCATATGGGGGAAAGTGGAAATTCTTAGGTCTTAATGTTCCTATCACCTACAATGGTAGTGCAAATACAATTAGTAATAAATCATAGCAATGCACTATTTACAAATTTTAGTATAGGAAAGCATATATATGGAAAATGATTTTCAATAGAAATCTATGCTATCATGAAAGAGCTAAATGGTTGGAATGTGTAATTCCATGTTTGAGGTCTTCAATGGTTCTAGAGAGGCCTTTGTAGATGCATCATTGAGTTCATCAATGAAGTTGGATTGTGTTGTTTTCATCAAAAAATTTCCTCTAGGACTAGAACAAACAATATTTTTGAACAATATGAAAGGAGTTTTTGCTGATGTGAGGATGAATTGAAGTCTTGCATATAGCTTTGTTTGGATGATCGAGACTATAAGCTGTAAGATAAAGAATTATCAAGATGCAAGCTTGCAAATGAAATGAGTTTAATAATTCAACAACAATGAAATAGTTAATACAGTAAAGAATTCTACTAGCAAGTTTTTTCCATGTGAGACAAAGTGAAGAGAATCTTTAATAGATTCCAAAAAGTAAAGTGCTCAAATCCTATGTTGTTGCCATGATTTGTGCAGGAAAAATCATCTTGGCTCTCTCCATCTTTAACTTGCAACTAATGTTGTGTTGGTGCTTGGAAATGACTAGTAACAACACCACCAATTGATCCAATAGAGAAAATATCATTTGATTAGATGATTTGCGAAATGGTTGTTTCAAGAATCAATCTACATTCTTGACAAACTTTCTCAATGGGCTCACTAGTGCTCCTAGCAGTCAAAACAAGGGAATAATTAGCATATCCTCTTTCATATTGTGTTTTTTTCCTAATGACAAAGTTTGTGAGGCGAACTCTTGTATTAGGTGATAACAATGGTAGAAATGTGTGAATTAATTTGTTGTTGATGTTTGTAGTGATTTCCATTTGACCATGACTATCAACTAAATCAAAATGCACAATCGTTTGTTTTGGTGGTGTTCCAGGAGCTATGGTAATAGCAGGCCCATAAATAGCCATAATATCACCTTCAAATGCTAAAGTTGTTTTCTTTGTGCATATATCAAAGATGGTAGATGGCTCTACAATTTTTGTTTTAATCTACATGTTGCAATATGAAGAATGGCTAAAACTAATTTTTTAATTAAACATATATAAAGAGTGAAATCATATGTGAGAGAAACAAAATAAGATACTTGCATTTTTTCATCTTTTTTGTCAACTGATTGAGCCATCTTCTATTTTGCAAGAGAACTAGTTTGTTTTTTCCAAATGCCTCTACAAACATATGGAATGAGATATTTATGTCAAGCATGTGACAAAAGAAATTGAGAGGAAAACATTAATGAGATTTGATATGTTTTTGAAATTTGTTCCTGCGAAATGCGAAGAGATTACCTATTTGTAGAAGTTTTGGACGTTGTATTACAAGTTGGGAAATGTTGAGATATTTGTTCTATGAAATAAGACAATATTTCCAATATGCAAATCACAATCTATAAATTTGATATGTGTACGAAAACTATTCCCAAGCCTTTGCTAAAACTTAGTGTTGTCATGCATAACTTTTGGGATTTTGCAATATATCTGTAATAAACAGATGTATCATGTGCTACATTTTTTCAAATTTTTTGCATAACAATGTATACATATTTCAAAACAACTGCCCAATAATTTACAATATCATAGTCATGGAAGATAGGTGCAACTATATGATTGTTACTACTATTTTTGAATGGTAGGAAGACTTGAAATTTATGAGTACAAAACAAAACCAGCTACATGAGAAGCTCATAGGAACTAGGCTCGATACTATTAACAAAAAATCAAATAACAGGTAGCAAAAACTTAAAATCAATTTAAAAGGTTCATATCCATGAAGCAAATACTATGTGGATGTGCTTGAAGGTGGCTGTAGAATCCATAACAAACTTACTTTTGTAATTTATTTCTACTAAAGAATCATATGGTGTGCAAAGGCCTAGAAATATTGTGTGTGAGAAAAAATCTTTTTCAGAACAGGTTTATATTGAGTTACATCTGCATGGCTGTATCAATGGTTTAGAAGAGCATGCCTAATGGTCCTCACTAGGGACATTACCAAAGTAGAGACCTACATGAGAAGAGCTATGGAAAAGAAATTAATCTGCATAGAGACACAAAATTTATGAACAAAGATTGATCCAACAACTCTTTTGCACCCACATAAGTTCTATACTGATTTTGTCTAGCAATATGAAGTACCGATAATAGCACACTGCACAAAGGATGTAAATTCCAAGCAACTGCAGTTGCAAGGCTGTATACTTTGGCCTAGTGACTAGAGCTGAAGGGATATTGTAAAATTGTCTGACCAATATGTATCTAGCACTTTGAACTTGACAGTACCAATTTTGGTACTATGTATCCAAAAATGGTCCAACAAAGTACCCGCATGTGTTGTTGGCTTGTCAACGACCAATTACAACTTGCTTTGTTCCATAAATTCAAGGAGAAGTGCCTTTTGTTTTGTTGATTATAACATTTTAATGTTAAAGTCTCTAATAATAATCAATTTTGAATTAGCTACCAGTGAGGTTATAGTAGTTTGTAAAAAATTGAGAAGATCATGAATAGGTGTGATTGGTCTCATGTACAAGTTTATGATGTGTATAGCAATATGCATGTGCAACAGGTCAATGTTTATTGATTCTAGATATTCTCTTGAAAAGTTTTGAAAGTCTTGGACTGAAACTATTTTTCTCAAGCATGTTAATAGCCCATGAATACTAGCTACAATGTAACAATTGTATGTTTTGTCAAGGAAGTCAATGTGGCCAAGCAAACTATGTTTCATTTCTTGGAAGCAAAGGACAGTTGCTTGCAACATATCATGGCCATGTACTATTTCTTGTGCATGTAATGCAAATCCATGTGTGTTTAAAGAGTATATTCCAAAATGATCTAGAGATACATACAAAAGGTTGTGCTGCACTTTCCACTGTGTAGATGCCATAAGGCATTGCATTTCGCTATTTACTTTTTATGAGACTGAAGTTTTGTTCTTGCAATCTATGTGTGAGATATAGTGATTCAATGTTCCTTACATGTGATAAAGTAGTATACACAAGGCCGTGTTGATAAAATTTACATGGGTCAAAAGCAATTGCGTTCATTATCAAACCTTGTGCTCTATGGATAGTGCGTGCACATGCAAGTTGCAAAGAAAATTGTGCTCTAGTGACTATCTTTGTATCTATTTTGAATTTTCTAATGATCTTCTCATTATGGGTGTCCAAGAAGGAATAATAGAATATGTGTATAGATTTTTCATTCTATATCACCGCAATTTTCCAACAGTTGAATAATTGAATTCCACTCAAACAATGTCTTCTTGTGTGGCTGTATACAATTTGAAAATGTCATTTGCACCATTCACTAGCCCATCTTCTATTTCAATGTTGGAAGTGATCAATTCAACCAAAATGTCTTCCTTTAGTAGAATTGTGCTAGAAAATGATGATTTTGGAGGTTGACATTGAGTCCTATCAATTGTATCTAGAAAACAAAGCTTTATTAGTAAGTTTCCTAGCATTTTTTTGTTGTGCATATTGATTGTTGTATTTCTATGAAACACGCATGGAAATTGTGGATCATTCAGAGGTGCTTTATAGCACATTGTATTCAAAAACACGATATCCCCGATTGTTTGTTGACCAGTCCTAGCATGATTAAGTATAGAAATGAAATGTTGATTTGTTTGTCTCATTACACTGTGTAGCTCAAAGCATTTGACATTGTCAATCCAAAAGGTGTATGTAATTCTCTCTTTTTTCTATTATTGGTTCTTCGAATATCCAACTATCACACATAGGTTGTGCTTGGTAAAAATCACCACATAAAATGATATCTATGCTTCCAAAAGGTGTTGTTGGTGTGTGCTTGATTTGGCGAAGTCTTTTGTCAATGTTGTAAATCATTTTTGAACCAATAAAAAACACTTCATCAATAAGAAGTATTTGTATTTTTTCCAATTTCTTGCTTAGGGCATCAACTGTGTTTGAATCTAGAGGCAACATTTTCAAAGAGTTGCATGGAAATTAGAAGATTGAATGTGCAGTGATGCTGCCTGCATGGAATTCAAATTTTCTTATTGAAGCAATAATAATGCCTTTAGCCTTCAATGGATCACTATCTAGTTGCTTATCATAGTATTGAATCATTACCTCAAAAAGTATTTTTGTTGTATAGGTTTTCCCTGTGCTAGGCCCACCTATCAAGAACAAGTACAATGCTTTCTTTGGAGCAAGCCTTTTTTTCATTTGTACATCCTTTACTATTGATTGTTGTTCTTTGTTCAATTGTCTTTGTAATTTATAGTATTCTTCATTGCTTAAAAGAAGTGGATGTGTGATCTCTGAAAATAGTTTTTTTGCAAATAGAATATTTGATCTTTGTACTCTTTATTTGGTTTAAGTTATTCATGATGTTATATTTCTCCATGCCATTTTCTTGTCTATTTGCATCGAGTACATCTGCAATTTCAATTGCTGGGCATTGATCATTTTCAACATTTACAAAAGCTTCATCTATGTCACCCTATTTAGGGGCTATTTGTGCAGTGAACATTTTTTTGATATTTGCAATTTGCACTTTGTTTGCATTGAATGTTGCACTCCATGTTTCATATTTATCTAGTAGGCTTTGTTCACTACATCTAAAAGGCACATATAGCATATTTTTTTCTCTACAATAATTTTCAAGATCAATGTGCGGATTGTATCTTACATAGCATATGATTTGTGACCTTGCTCTTCTTTGCATTTTCCCCAAGTTTCCAGAGTAAAAGGCAACATATTTAGCCAATGATAAATTGTCTATAACTTTAGGCTATTGCATGTATTTTTCTATTATAGATGTACACATGATATTTTCAAAATCATCTCTCTCTTTCGTCAATAGCTTAGGGCTTTTTAACATGAGCACTCAACTTTCTAATGGGGTCGTATTGATGAAAACAATATTCCTTGAGCATTTACGCAGTGAAAATGAAAGAATAATATGAACGACTTGATGACTAGACATTTGTTGATAGTTAAGTAGAGCATTGCCTAGCTTGCCTATAAATTGCACTTTTCCATCGTATGCAACATTGTATTCGTGTCGCAGTTTCCAAAATACAAGAGACAATGTTCTATCTTGTTTTATCATATATGAGCTATAGTAAGATGCAACAACATATGCCTCCAAAATAAATTGTGTATCTATATTTGTATACCATAGGCTAGGCACTTTTTTTGCAAATGCATTTATCCAAATGTCAGATGGGTCTCTTTTCAACATGACAACTTTACATGACAATGTCGATCAAAGCATTGTAATGTAGTCATTTCCATTCATTTCCAATTCATGCAAAAAAAATTCAAATGAAACTTCCTTTGTGTAATGTTTATTTTCTAGTTGCTTAATTTTTTTTTTCCCTTTTCCTTGATTGTGGCATCAGGCAACAAGAGTGGTTCCAAAACTTGTGTTCTTCTCATCGAAGGCAAAGGGAAACTAAATATGCAACTTGAATTTTTGTATCTCTTGCAAGCCTTTGTTTGATGGTGCATTTGCGTTTTGGCAAGATTTGTATCAAGCAATAGTGAGTCACATGAAATATACTTTTCCACAAAGCTTTCTATTTCAATATTTGAGTATTTTCTATATGCAGATGCATCTTTTATCCATAGCAAAAAATGAACATGTTCATTGCCTCGATTTTGGAATTCTATAACAAAAGAATAGTCAGTGACTTGTCCGAATAGTTTGTGGCTTTTTAGCATCATTTTCACAAATACATTAACTTTGTGATTGAAATAATGGCTGAAAATTAGAGGATTTTTCCTTATTTTGAAATCCAAGTCTTTGTCTTCTATGGTTTCATTACATTTTGATTCTCGTGGAGCACATATTTCATGCAAAGCTTTGCATAATGGCTCCCAAAAATGCTCAACACTTGTTAATGTCACAAAAAGGTTGGAGGTCCCAATTGACTTATCATTGCAAATATGCTTTTTTTTTGTGTTTTCCAAATAATCAGGAGAGGTTCTAATGCTTTTTAATGTTCTATAGCCCAATGGAGATCGTAATATTTTTTCAAGTTTTGTTGGATTACACACATCTTTTGCAAGCAATTTTTCACCTTTCAATTTAGCCTTCCATATGCAAACCCATGCTAGTGATGACACTTGGTGAATAATAATTTTAATAGCCTTAAAAAAATTGTTTGTAATGTGTTGTGCAAAGTCATTGTCTTTACGCATTAGTTCCCATCTTGCAATTTTTTGGTATGTCAAATTTTAGTAGTGTCAGATGGACGTGCCGAACGATAGAACAAATTTGGGAAATTCATCTCCTCTACATACATGTCTTGGAAAATACCAAGAGGTTTGAACCCTTCTGATGGTGTAATTTTAGTTATTTTTGTGTCAAGGTCTTTGATCAATTGTGGTTCATTAAACCAATGTATAACTGATTTAGGGTATGTGCAGGATCATCATGGAAAAAATAGGTCCTTAAGTGGCAAAATTTTTAGAAAAATCAGAGTTAGGAAACTTGACATAAAGTTTGAATAAGTTATCTATATTATTTCAAAAATATGTAAGAATAGAATTTGTAGAAAATTGAATGTAGTTTCTAAACTACTAGGTTTATTTAAAAAAAATAAAATCTATTTGGTGCAAATTTGAAATTTCAATGCAATAGTACTTAAATTTCAGGGAAAAATAAGAAGTAGGTGTCTGTCGACCACCCTAACCACAATAAAATGATAATATTTTTTTTATAAAATTTTAGAATTAAGTAGAGGACTCATGTCCCGATGT
>VDFB02000008.1:100552062-100702062 GCA_007258455.2 Sequoia sempervirens | reverse complement strand
GATCAAACCCCCTTGGATAGAACCCCTCTAGTTTTAAACCATACCTATAACAGAGTCTCCTTTACACCTATCAAACTGTTGATAAAAAAGCACTTTTGATTAACCTTTTGGGGGATCAAATGATTTTTTTTTTTTTTTGTAATTATGTAGTCCTTATTATAAGCTTCCCAAAATTATAATTTTAAATAAATTTAATTTTATTATTATATTTATTTTTATTTCTTGTGAATGTAGGTTTTTCATTGAAAATCAAGCTCTCTATGAAAAATAGAAGATTATAAAAAAATGAAAAATATAAGTGCACTAGATATTTAAGTCCTTGATCCAACAAAAATAAAATTGAATTTCGATACATACAAAAAAAATAGTTATCTCTGCCTATGTCATTGTAATTAGTTTGACTTCAAAACTTGATTAAGGAAACAATATTCAATAAAACACTATGAAACCAATTGGAAGCACTAGATATCGTAGTTACAAATATAAATTCAAAAAAAAAAAAATTATCCTTCATGGAAAAAAGGTTATGTGTTATACGGTGAGCATCACTCCTTAAAAATGGTGTTTACTGAAAAAAACTAGTTTTTGAAGGAGATGGAAAAAGAAGTGAAATCTAATTCCAATTTTTTTTGAAAAAAAAATATCTAATATCTACAGACAAAATGCCACAAATCACTAGTTTGCATCAACTTCAAATTTCTCACGGTTTAGCCACTATAGGTGCCTGAAAGTGAAGATTTAGTTAGAAAAAATTAGTTTAGTGTCTAGTTTGGCCAAAAATTGTAAACCAGTATTGTGGGATCATCCATGTGCCTAAAATTTTTCACTTAAGTCTCGTTGGCCATCTTTCTTTATCACTCATTGCTGATTACTTCAGGAGTGTATGTTTCAAATTGGTGACAAGTGATGAGAGGTATTTCTTCTTTATCGCTCATCATGAATATCTACTGAAGCTCTTGATATCGATGTGTGATGAGCGATGTTCCTTGTATCATTGATTTATCACCTATCGCTAATGGATTTTGAGCCTTGAGTATTGTAATAGAAATAAGTGATGTCCTCTAGCCTTATGTTCTTATTTTCATCGCTCATCATAGATGGTCATGAAATGATAAGTTTCAATTAGTGATGAGCAATATGATGGAGTTACCTCACATTGCGTATCACAGATATGTTTGAAGTGCTAAGTTCTATATTAGTGATACGTGATGCATAATGTTATTATGAAGATCTCTCATTGCTAATTTCTTGGAAAATATATGGGGAGAATTAGCGATGATCGATGGCTTGATGTTTTTATCACTCATCGCAGATTCATTCCAATGCTTAAATTCTAAAATAGCGATGAGCGATAGAGTTCTCTATTTAAATTTTCTTTTGCTAATCCGAATAAATTTTATCTACGATGTCTTTCGTACTATTGATTTTCATGCAAGTGTACGTGTCATAATCAAATCTCTTCACTATATCTCCTATCGCTAATAGGATTCAAGGTGCGAAGTCTTAATTAGTGATGAGTGATGGGCAGATGAACGTGATCAAAGATGGGCCATAGATCTAAGGGATGAGATCTCATTGAATGAATGCTTGCATTGCTGGTAGAGCTGGTCAAGGATTAGGTATATCAGTGATAGGTGACAACCATTGCATGAAGAGGCAATGTGGTAGAATCTTGAAGACATTGTATAACGAAAGAAAGAAAGTAGTTAGATGAATTTATAAACATTAATCTAGTTTTAAAATAGAGTGATCAACGATCAAGGTTTAAACATGAATGGCTAACTGTCAATTCACTCACGTGAACTTACTATCAAGCATTAATGGTGGCATGCCTATCTCTTGGCTATAAAAGAAAGTAGATACCTGGTTAGTCGTGCACTTGGATTTGATCGCAAGCAAAAAGGATACTAGAAGTTGAGGAAATTATGTGGGAAGCTCCAGAAACTACAAGTAACAAGTGTGGCATAGCATTCACTTGAGGAAGCCAATTGTATATCTCTTTCTAGTTGAAATATTGAGGTGAAATACCTTAGAAAGCTGATAGGAAATTGGGAGAATTGTTTGATTGTCCATTACTAATAGCTTCAATTTGGTGATAAGTGTTCGGTAAAGTTTGGGGAGATTGTTCTATTCAATAAGTGGTGCCTTGTGTTCTCATACTTGTGAAGTGTTTCTTTTTGGTTGTAATAAATTATAAACCCTAGTTCTCCTGCATTGCAAACATGAGTGAGCCAGAGCCCAGTGAATCTATTGTTAAGCCGTAGAGGAATCTGAAACAAAAGAGAGCTAAATGAATTTAAACTCAAGATGTTTCAACTGAGGTTAAGTCAAAACCACCTGATGTATCCAACCCTTCACCAAGTACTGCTGCGACGTCTACTAGGTCCAAATGTACAAAGAAGAAAATAAAAAAGTTTATGCAGGAGGCCTCTAGAGATGTAAAGGAAGGAGGGTCACGAATTGGAAAAAGACCTACATGTCAAGTTTCCATGACCATCAGGTTAATTGATAGTGCTAGTGAAACTAGTGAAAAGCCCCAGCCTCTAAGCGGGTGGCAGCTTTTCAGGTATGCTTTTAACAGGCGATATTCTAGTAAGCCTACATGTTACTTATGGGGGCTGAACCTTAGAAAGCTGATGGTGCCGAATGTATTTGTAGACGTGGAATTGATGATGGAACTAGCTAAGCACAATAATCCCATTGATAGAACAATAATAAGTGAAAGTGGTGATGCGATCTTAGAAGTGACTAAGGACAAGATGGTGGAAGTATTTGGGTTAAATCCCAATTATACTTTAAAGTTTAGGTGTACTGAGTTATATGCTAAATATGAGAAAAAAAAAATCATACAGATAGAGAGACTACTTCTTCAGCATAGAAAGAGCAAGGAGAAATTCACTGCGAAGGATGCTGAGCCTTTTGAGTGTGAAGAGTTTGTGGATTATTTTAAGAATACTTATTGTTTCTTAAATCAAGTGTTGGTTCGAGATTTTAAGGGAAGGATAGCCCTTGATTTTTTGGTGATGGTGGCAGATATGCAGGGTCATAATAGGAACAATGGTTTTGATTATGCCAATTATGTTGTTGATTGGATACATAAGGATTTCCTCAATTTGAAAAAGGAAGTGCTCCCTTTACATTTTCCTCATTATTCTTTGCTAATGCATATGCTCTTATGGGAGGGTGATTATGAATGGAAAATGAAGCTGGAAGTGAGACTTAGGGACAATGAAAATAATGTATTTCCAGTACAAATGTGGATAAACATTTGGGATCAGGACTGTTCCAATTCTAATTATATCTTGTTTTCCAATGTTATAAGATATGGTATCTTGGAAGCATTGGGTGTAGCATCTATTCACATGATTTCTCCTAAAATTAGAAATATCATGTGCCCAAAAGATATACCAAAATCTAGAGAAACACATCATTGGGCAGATTGATTTCTTCATTCAGAATATAATTTGATTAGAGCCTATGGGGCTAAGGTGACACCGCATTGTTTACCCCTATATGTCTTAGATAGGTTGGCCTTTATGGAACTTATGTGGAAAATTTATGTTATGGATTATGAGATGTTCAGGGTTCCTAGGAAGGGTACTGTGCTGCATTCCCAATGCACTTTTTCTAAAGTTACTGCCCCTGAGGCATATGAAAATTTTGGGATCATGGTGAATAACTTTAGAATTCCTATTAATGATATTATGATTTTTGATCCAAAAGGATTTGTGGGAGGAAGAAGGAGAGATAAGAACTTAAAAGTAATACTCCATGAATTCTTATATAGAGATGATGTATTGAGGAATTTGACAAGTGATGAGGCTGTCATGACTAGAAAGAAGGAATGGACAACTATAATGAACATTGAAGAAAGTATCATCCATTGGAATTCCTTTTATATAAGTCCATATAATGTAATTGTAGATCTTCTTGAAAGATCTTTCACTATGTTAAGGGATTATCAGAGTGGTTATTTTAAGGTGAAGGTGAAGGAGATTGCTGATAAAGCATTGGTTCTCCTAGAACAACAAAAACAAGCTATGGATATCCTAGAGTAGCTTGTAAATGTTCAAAAAGATAGGGATGAATAAATGCTAGAGCATGTGCCAAGAAATGAGGAGGTGGAGTGAAAATTCCCTCCTCCTCATAATGAGGAAACTCATAGTTCAAATATTCCCCCTGATAGAATTTTCAAATGGAAATATGATAAAGAAAGTGATGATGATCCCAGGATAAGGGAATGTGATGAATTCCTTGCTGATGATAAATTTGTGTAGTCCAAATAATTTTAGGAATTTATGATTCAACAGTGGAGTAAAGAGATAAAGGAGAGACTTGAGGTAGCCCAAGCTAATGCTGAACATTCTCATCAAGCAGAAGCTGAGAAAGCAGAGGAGGAGAAGATCGGGGCTGAAATTGCAGCTATTACTCCCATTGAGGCTAGGAAAATTATCACAGATAGTGGAATCATATTATTACTAGGATGTACTATCACTACTGTTATAGCATATGATCTAGTAAGAAGAAACCTTTAGGCTTCAATATCTAAGGATAAGTTTGAGGAATAAGTGTTTGGATCTTGATATAGTCCAAAGTTGTATACTATTGCAATTTGGTCTATGATACCTAATACTGGTAAGCATGATGTTGCTAGGCCTATTGAGGAGTTATTGGCTACTTACTAGTCAAAAGGGCTACAAATATAACTCCTATCCAAGTAGCTAAATTAATTTCTCATGCTACAATCCTTCATGTGGATACTACACATATTTCTAAGAAAAAATATGATTCTTTAGTGAAGGAGTACAATAAGGCCTTGTATGAGATAAATAAGATGAGGGCCACTGTTCAGGCTACTCAGTCAAAAAGGACAATAACCCTTCCATCCTCTTCTGCCTTAGATTTGTCTACATAGGATAGGGAGACCTTGGCCTTAAGAATTAAAGATTTGAATAATCAATTGACTAATGAGAAAGAAAATGTCAAGAAGCCCAAAGTTGAAACTATTAAGGTGGAAAATGAAAATTTTGAGGATGTATTGAAGCATAGGGTGACCAAGTTGGTCAATAAGGCTGATGATGCTTGGTTTATGTACAATAATATTCATGAAGCAAATACAATGTATCTGTAGGTATAAGAGGCTTTCAAGAATGAATGGAATAATTGGATTACTAGGGCCCATAATGAAAGATGATCTCGGGGCACCTACTAATATTCCTAAGGTCTTGCAAATCATTGACTTAGTTAATGAGATAACCACTTTCCATGGAAAGTTAGGTGTACAACTCCAAAGTAAGTTGAAGATATTTAAGGAAATGGAGGAACATGGTATTCCTTAGATATTTAGTCCAAAAGGTGAGTTGCAACCATTTGACACCTAGAAGAATGATTTGGGAGGGATGCTTGCAACAACTATGATGGAATTGACTACCACTGACTACATCTTGCTAAATACAAATATTGATACAATGGTGGAGATTGAAACAAAGATGGACCTCTTTGTTAAGGAGGCCAAGGTCTTAATTGATGCTAGATACTCTCAGTATATTACTAAAGAGAAAAAATTATTGAATGTAAAATGACCCACTGAAGAAGAGTATAACACTTGGTTGGAGAAATACACAGAACAAATATTTGTAAGGATTGTTAATGAGCAAGATAAATATTGGATGGAAGAGGAACAATGCATAGCCTGAATATAATATAGATTGGGATTTTGATAAAATATTTTAAAATATTGTTCTCTCCTCAATTTGAAATGGGTAGCATGTGGCACTAATATGGATAAAAGAATTTTTACTTTTTATCTATTTTCCTTGTCTTGCTTCATAAGTTTGGATGTCTAGTTCTCCCATGGTTGGCATTTTTTGAACATGTGGGGAATATTTTTAAGCTATTGTAACAAAAAAATGATGCCTTTTTGAGGTGGGACCTTTTTTCTACAATGAGTTGAGGTCAATTTTTCCTCATGTTTATTTTTACCACCTGAAGACTTGAGTGTAATTGAAAAAGGAATATTGTTGCAGCAGTCCAATGAAATTTTTACATGTGTGCTTCCTAGATTGAAGCTTTTTTTTCTCTTTCCTCTCTGTAAGAAAGAATTCAGGGCTAGATGTAGGAGTGAGTTGAAAAAAGTGAGTTAACACTATGAAATTGTCAGGATAATACTAAGCATGTTTTAGAGTTTTTGTCTTAAGTTTCTTTTGGAGTTCAGTGTTATGTATGTAATTTTGATAACAATATAGCAAGTACAATATAGAGTAATGCCAATTTCATGGCTAGTGTCTCTCCTTGTATGCATTCTATGATTTATGAATGAAGTAATCTAGGGTTTCTTTCATTTGTCTCTATTGTCTCTAAATGGATTTTTAATTTCATGCTTGCTTATTGATTCCATGAGTTAATGTAAATGCTTGGGTGAGATTAATAACTTGTAAGAATTGGGTGCTAGGATGGTTGTAAGTAGTAATAATCATGGATGTCATAGAGGAATTTTGTAATGTAGGGTTTCTTAAGACTATAGGTGCTATTGTTTAGGTTGTTATTAGGTCACATAGGTTGATATTGACTCCGTGCTTGGGATAAAGGCATTGGTTCATGAAAAATACTCATAGTTCAATTTATATGTTGATTCACCAACTAATCAGTTTTAAATTACAAACTCTCAAATGGATACCACCTTAGTTATCTTGTGTTGAAGTTCCACCTTCTCATGCTCAATATATAGGACATTGATTAATGAGCTTCCAACTTGTTTGATGCATTATGTTGAGTTTTTTTATTAGAAATATCATTTATTGATAGTGTATTAGTTATAATTGTGTGAAATCTTTAATATACATTGTGGGATCACCCTCCCGGGTTTCACCCTCCTAGGTTTCACAGAGCCCAAAGAGTAGGAATAGAAGTCTTGTAGTTTCTATTCATTCGTTGGCCAATCCCTTTAGAAGTACTAATCATTGGAAGTGGAAAAGTCCATAGGTATTTCTGGAGATTAGTTTGGTTCTTAAAAAAAGTCCAATAGATTGGTGACTTTTGTTGGGGACTAGCTAAGTCCAAAGTCTCTAGTTCAGATCTAGTACAATCAGAGTCAGTTGTTTGTTATGATATTCTTTACTGTTTGAAGAATAGTCAATTTAAATTTTGTTGCATTAAGTCCCATCATACTGAGTCTTATGCATCTGGTCTTGTTCCATTCTACCACCTTCTATTAGATAATGTTTAAGGTCTTTTCTGAAGTAGCAAGTACAAAATAAAAATGCAATCACTTTCTATTTCCTAGTATTCTGGGTGGTGACTCTAAGTTCTCTAATACTAGTATAAAGATAAGTTCTCCAAAGAAAGATAAGAAGAAAGATTTTGCTATATTTGATGTCATGAGGAAGACAAAAATTTATGCGAAGAAGCACCCTGAGCAGAAGGAAAAATATGAACCTACAAAAGAGAAGCAACCCGAATGGGTCAAGAAACACTTTGAATCAAGTAAGTCTGTCGATTCCCCTACTGATGCATCTCATAATTTCAATAATGATGTAAGTAGTACTAATATCCATGAAGAGGCACATGAAGTTGAAGGGTCCAACATAGACCGAGGAAGTTTCCCGGTTGAACAAGTGTTTGATAATGAGCTTAACATTTCAAGAGAGGAGGATAGGTGGGAGTTTTGGGGAAATAATAAGAAGTTTTCAAAGCCTTTAACCCTTGTAATTGGTTCCATTTTTAAAGGAAAAAAATTTAAGCTGAGAGGTGAACCTCTTAATGAACATGTCCATTTTTCTCTCAAGGAAGATCCTATTGACCAACCCTACTATACTCCTACCTCGAGTGAGCCTGCAGATGTTCTAGAAAATGAGGAAGATATAGATAAAGACATGAAAGCTATATAAGAATAAGAATTAAGGCTCCAAGAAGAAGAATAAAATAGAATGAGGGAATTAAAAGAAAGGGAAGATAGGATTAGGGCTAAGCAGCTTGAGAGAGATGCTAGGAAACAAAATTTGGAGAAAATGAGGGAAGGTGCCACTAGGCGTAATGCCTTTGAGGAAAACCTTTTTATATTTTCTTCTAAGATGACCAATGATGTTCCTAAACCAATAGTCTTGATGAGAACCTCATCTACTGATACTTACACTACATCTATTTCAATTACTAGAGCCTCAAATCCTCCTATTAATGTTAAGAAGACATCATTCGTAGATCATGGGAAGAAACCCATTGACCAACCCAAGAAAACTACATTCAATACCAATACTAATACCAATACATCATCTACTAAAATCTCCACACATAAGGCCAAATTTGATCCAACTCCATCCATTGTACCTCCAAATCCTAAGTTATTGAAATTACAATTGTAGAATGAAAAGCTACAAGAAGATTTGAAGAAAGTTGAAATAATAGCTTCTAATGTAGAGATGGCTAGGAATATTTCTTTTCTAAAGATGTTTAGAGCTACTCTAGAGTCTTCAAGTTTTGGACATGCTAATAATGAGTCACATAAGAAGAAGTCTGATGAACACATTCCTAGTGGAGGTGGTGGTGGAGGAAGAAACAAGAATGATAATTCTTATTTTAAGGATGATGAAGGAAGTAAGAAAGGGGGAGGTGATGCTGAAAGTGGAAAGGGTAAAGATAGTAGCCACTCTGATAGAAAAAGAGATGACGAGCAAAGATATGTTCATAATGATCGACATACTAGGAGGCCACTCCAAGTAGATAGATACCAAGAATTATGTTTCACTAGAATACCTGGCCACCCAAACCCTTTCCCTAAAGATTTATGACCTACCTTGGTCAGATTCTCAGGTAACAATACCTTGAGTGGTGAATATCATCTCATGGCATTTTCTAATGTTGTGGATGATTTTGAAGTAGAGGTAGAAGATTTCATGATGAAGTTGTTTATGCAGTCTCTCACTGAAGATGCTCAAGAGTGGTATATAAGTTTTCTTGCTAAGAGCATTGGTTCTTGGGAAGAATTCAAGAGGATTTTTAGAGAGAAATATGGTGATAAGGATGATTCAAGATTTTTGTTGAATTAATTTAATAATATTGCTAAAGGTTCTAATGAATCTATTGCTAAGTTCAATACAAGGTTCCAAAAGGCTAGGAAGAGGTTGCCTCCTCATCTACAATTAAATGATCATGTATGTTTGGTAAACTACTGCAATTCTTTTGATACAAAAATGAGTCACCGCTTGCTCGATAAGAATCCCTAGTCATTAAGGGAAGCTTTTAAGATGGTAGAGAATATTGAAAATATTAGGAGAGCAACTGGTAAAGTTGGTAGAAGAGATGATCCAAAACTCTTCAAAAGTTCAAAAAAGGAAGATAAGAGTTCAAGTGCAAAAGGGGAAACTATGAAAGATAAGATTGATAATTTTATGAAGACTATAAGTGATAAAATTGTAAAACAAGAGAAGGCTCAACCAAAAAAATATCAAAGGAATGAAAGACCTCCTAGGTTGCAAGACCGCCCATATAATACCAATTGGTATAATGGGAAGCCTCTTCTAAATAATCTGAGAAGCACCCAGAATAAAGTTCCTCTAGACCCATTGCAAAATAATTCAAGAAATTTTGTTGAAGATACCCATTGGTGCATGATTTTCCAAATTCTAGATTCTTCTCAACAATGTGTAGTAGCATATATGGTTGAAGTAGAGGATGACATGCCTGGGGACTAGGACCAATAAAATGAGGAGGACTGTGATGTTCTTATGATTATGGGTGATTCTGATGTTGCCGACAGTGAATGCTCTTCTGATGAAGACTCTTATGAAGTGGATGTAGATAATAAAAGGAAAGTTTCTAGTGCATACCATCAACAAGTTCTCTCTGATGAGGATGTCGATAGTGATGTTGAGGTTTACACTTTGGAAGCAATAGAAGATGGTGTTTCACTAAGAAGATCCTCAGATGAGGAGATTGCAAAATATACTATAGTCTTGGCCGCCCAAGCTAGAATTTCTTATCATTTGAGGAATAGAACTATTGGAAGCAAACAAGGCATTCCTACTAGTATTTTCATCAAGGAGTAGAATGCCAAGGGCAAAGAACATGATCCTGATGAAAAAATGGAAGCAGTCAAAGCTAAAGAAGGCAAGGGAGATAAAATTTTGGGTAAGAAAGAAGAAAAACTAAGAGCTACTCAAGGACCCAAATCTCTTGCTGAGAAGATGAAGACACAAAAGAAAAATCCTAAAGTCATAAGGAAGGATGCTAAGTGCAAGACTGAGGAAACAAAAAATCAATAGAAGGATAACAACAATGAACAAGGTATGCTCCCAATTGAATTACCCAAGTATACTCCTCTTGATAAGTTTCAATTACTTATCCAAGTTAAAGTATCTGTGCCTTTTCTTGAAATGATGAGAATAGAGGAACATAAACAAAAGGTGATAGCCCTTATTAATGGTGCTACTATGACCTGCAATGATTTAGTGGTTCTCACTCGACCCAAATTGAGTGAAAAGGATAAGAAAGGTAAGGAAGTTGAGGGAATAATTACTAAGATTCCCCATATTTTCCTAGGAAATTCTGTGAATACTTGCCTTGATAATATAGATCCATTTTTTCTTACCTTGGTGGTTGGGGAAATTTTTATAAAGAATTGTATTATTGACTCTAGAGCATCCAACAATATCATGCCAACTAAAATTATGGATGCACTAGGGTTGAAAGTTGATAGCACTCATGGCAAGTGTTATGCCATGGATGCAAGAGAAGTCCCTATCGTAGGTGTGATAAATGAACTTCCCTACAGGTTAGAAGCGTACCCTAACAAAGAATTCAAAATGAGTGTGGTAGTAGTAGATATCCCACCTAATTATGAAATGATGCTATCTTGGAAATGGAGTGCATCAATGGGAGGAAGTATGCAGTGTGACATGTCTTATGCCACATTCCCCATTGGTGGTAAGGATGTTCAATTAATGAGAGAATCGAAGGTGCACCATATGTTGGAACATGTTCCTGAAGATGACACAATCCTTTTCATAGACACTGATATTGGTGAGTTTAAGGTAGAGAAAGTACCAAGAGAGGTTGGTAGATGTCCTGCACCTATAGAAAATGAAGTTTTAGGAGTATCTAACAAAAATGGACTTTTGAAAATGTACTTTGATGGTGCAAGTTCCAAAGAAGGATCTGGTGTAGGGATTTTATTGGTATCACCTACTAGCAATTCTTATAAGTTCTCTTTTACATTGTATTTTGTCTGTACAAATAATGTGGCAGAGTATGAATCCTTATTATTAGGATTGAGATTGGATGAGAAGCATGGAATGAAGAAGTTAATGGTAATTGGTGATTCTGAGCTTGTGCTTTCCCAAGTAAGAGCTAAGTATGCCTGGAAGAATAACAGACTAAAGTAATACAAAATGTTGTCTAGGATTCCATTAAGCAGTTTGATGCTTTTGGAATTGATTGGATGGAAAGAGGATAGAATAGAGTAGCCAATTTACTTGCTAACATTGTATTAAGACTTGAGGATATAACTTTCATAGGAGTTTCTAAGGTTGAGATATAGACAAGGCCTTCCATCCCTGAAAAATATGTACAACTGGCAGATCTTTAATGATGATGAAGATATTCTAAATTTCTTGAATTGTGCTAATGAATATGAAGGTTAGGAGATTAACTTTGGTGGACTTGTTGAGAATATTGATGGAAAGTCCATCGTGTTTGGAAAAGAGGTCATCCAGTTAAAGACAAATAAAATCCACAAAGGCCTTGTAGCTCTTGAAAGGGTCTTTGATATTCACAATAGAAGCAAGGCCAAGACAACTGCTGCTCACCCAGAGGACTTGGAGGAAGTAAATTTGGGGACTGAAAATGCCCCTAAGAAAGTTTATGTAGGAAAGAAGATGAAGCCAAAGGTGAAGGAAATGTTAATTTCCTTGCTAGAAAAATATAGACATGTCTTTTCTTGGTCATACAATGACTTGAAAGCTTATAGAGAGGAATTATTTCAGCATGAGTTTCCTTTGAAGGAAAATGCTAAACCTTTCAGGAAAAAGAAAAGACCAATTAATCCTACTTTAGCTCCCAAGATGCAAGAGTTGGTGAAGTTAAGAGATGCTGGTATTATAAAACCCATTAGACATTCTTAAGGGGTATCCAATATGGTACCAATAAGAAAAAATAATGGTGATATAAGATTGTGTGTTGATTTCAGGAACTTGAATATATCCTCATTAAAGGACAATTATCCATTTCCAAATATGGAAGCTATGTTATATAAGGTGACTGGATGTGAGCTACTATCAATGATGGATGGTTTTTCAGGTTATAATCAAGTGAAGGTAGAGTTTAAGAAATATAAGACTACATTTACTACTCCTTGGGGCACTTATGTTTATGTGAAAATTCCTTTTGGCTTAACAAATGTAGGTGCCACTTTTCAAAGAGCTATGGAATTAGCTTTCTCAAATTTTATTGATTTATTTATGGTTGTATATCAAGGACCTGACTACTTACTCTAAAAGAGAAGATCATTGTATGCATTTAGAAAAAGTATTTGTCAAGTCATTAGAATATGGGATATCTCTGAATCCAAAGAAATGTGCTTTTGGGTTCACTGAGGGAAAATTGATGGGGCATATTGTATCTAAAGAAGGAGTAAGGATAGACCCTGAAAGAGTGGAAGCCATAGATAAGATCCCTCAGCCAAAAAATGTCAAGGGAATTTAGTCATTTTTTGGACAAATAATTTTTTTAAGAAGGTTTGTGACTAACTTTGCAGAGATTACACGACCTATTTCCAAAATTTTGAAGAAGGGTGAAAATGTGCTTTGGAGTGAGGATCCTAGTTAGACTTTCAAAAAAATTAAACAAGCTATTAGAGAGGCTCCCATTTTGAAGTCTCCCGATTTCTCCAAACCAATGCATAGTTTCTCTTTTGCCTCTTTTCATACCGTTGTTGATGTTCTATTATAGAAAAATGAAGAGGGATTTGAACATCCCATTGCATTTTTTAGAAAGTCTTTACAAGCTACAAAGTTGAAATATGATACTACTGAGAAACAAGCATATGCCATGGTAAAAGCTATAAAGAATTTCAGGTCTTACCTATAGGGAGCTACTATCATAGATTTTGTACCAAGTGTTGCTGTGAAAGATATTTTCACTTAGCAAGAGACAACAGGAAAAAGGTGTAGATGGATCAACAAGATCCAATAATTTAAAATTGATGTTCAAATTATGAAATTAGTAAAAATTCAAGGCCTAGCTAAATTAATGGCAAAGGCTAATTTGGAAGCTAACTAGATCTGAAATCATACTGAAGTGATTGATGTTGCACCTATTAGTGATATGCAAACATGTAGATGGTATAGAAGGATTGTCTAGTATTTACGAACTTTGCAGTGCCCTACTAATATGGCTAACAATGACAAGAGAACTTTGAAATTGCATGACAAGAGAACCTTGAAATTGCATTCCATCAAATATGTGATTTTTGACAATGAACTATGGTGGAGAAGCCTGGATGGTGTACTTCTTAAATGTGTAGATGGAAAGCAGGCACTAGAACTTTTGTAAGAAATGCACAATGGGGTGTGTGGTGGCCATTACATGGAAAATACCACTGAACACAAAATTTTAAGAGCAGGATTTTGGTGGCCTACTATTTTCAAGGATTCTCACAAGTTTGTTAAGACTTGTGATGCTTGTTAGAGGTTTTCAGGAAAGTTGAAATTTTTAGGGAATTTACCACTAAGGCCTATGATAGTTCAAGCCCCTTTCCAACAATGGGGAACTAATTTCATCAGAGAAATACTAAAAAAGTCTAGTGGAGGCCACTCATGGATTCTTGTTGCCATTGATTATTTCACAAAATGGGTAGAAGCAATACCCACAAAGAAAGAAACAAGCAAGGTGGTGGTGGATTTCCTATTGAATAACATTGTCATTAGATTTGGAGTCCCTAAGAAGATTATCTTAGATAATGCTATGTGCTTTAGGTTAGATGAATTCAAGGAATTTTGTGAGACATGGTATAAAAGTTTCTTATTCATAACCTTACCATCCTCAAGGAAATGGTCAAGTTGAGTCTAGTAATAAGATTTTGATTAAAATCATCAAGAGAGTGATGGAGAAAAAAAAAATCTTGCGACTCAGCTAAAATTAGCACTTTGGGCAGATAGAGTGATTGTGAAAAAAGCTACTGGTTATTCACCATTTGGATTAGTATATGGTCTAGAAGCTATATTTCCATAGAATAACCTACTAAAGATGTATAAATTTGTGCAAGAGTATGATGAAGAGATATTTGGTGATATGCAACACATAATAAATAATCTGGTGCAATTGGATGAAACTAGAAGAGAAGCTCATGCTAAAAATATGAATATGGAATTGCAAGTTAAGTGTCTACATGATGAGAGATCTTCTCCCAGAAAGTTGAGGTAGATAGTATGGTGTTAGCCTGGAACACGAGGGCTCAAGACAAGGGTAAACATGGAAAGTTTGAAGCATTATGGGTAGGCCCTTATTTGATAGCCAACACACATGGGGAGGATTCATATTTCCTTCAAAGCTTAACATGTGAAATTTTTAAACTACCAGTACATGGATAGTTATTAAATCCATACTTCTCCCAAGTATGCTATTTTTCCATGTACATTGTAGGTTTTGTACATTATGTATATAGGTGTGTTTGCTTTTGTTGTGTTTGCATTGGTCCTGCTACCTAGTCTAGGTAGCCCCCTGGTTTTGGTCCTTTTGTTTTATCCCTCAGTTTTGGTCTGTGAAGCCTAAGATTTTAGGATCTCACCATTCCTACAAGAGGAATGCATCCCCAATCAGAGCCACTAATGGAACCTACAAATTTTTGATGTTCCATATCAAAGCCTTGTCACATTTTGGCTGATATTTGAAGGGATTAGGTTTTATTTTCCCTTCACTATTGGGGGTTCCTTTCCATTGTTGACTTCTTGTTTCTCGTTTCTGGTTACTTTAAAAAAATCTTATGTCATTCATTTTTGTCGGTTAACCGGTCCCCCACGCCTAGGTCTAATTTTCTTATTTTTATAAGATTAAGTAAAGGGCCTTTTTGGCCTTTACATCATTTGCATTTTATGAATTAGGAGTTTTGAGCTCCTTCTATCATATCATCCTAGAGGGTACCCTTCATTAGAACAACTTATGAGCATGTGCCTAAAATTTTTCACTTAAGTCCTTTTGGCCATCTTTCTTTATCACTCATCACTGATTACTTCAAGAGTGTATGTTCCGGATTGTCGACAAGTGATGAGTGGTATTTCTTCTTTATTGCTCATTATGAATATCTACTGAAGCTCTTGATATCAATGTGCGATGAGTGGTGTTCCTTGTATCATTGATTTATTACCTATCACTAATGGATTTTGAGCTTTAAGTATTGCAATAGTGACAAGTGATGTCCTCTGGCCTTATGTTCTTATTTTCATAGTTCATCACATATGGTCATGAAATGAAGTTTCAATTAGTGCTGAGTGATATGATAGAGTTCTCTTGCATCTTGTATCGCTGATATGTTTGAAGTGCTAAGTTCTATATTAGTGATACACAATGCACAATTTTATTATGAAGATATCTCATCGTTAATTGCTTGGAAACTATATGAGGAAAATTAGCGATGATTGATGCCCTAATGTTTTTTATTGCTCATTGCGGATTCATTCCAAAGCTTAAATTCCAAAGTAGCAATGAGTGATGGAGTTCTCTATTTAAAGTTTCTTTTGCTAATCTGAATAAATTTTATCAATGATGTCTTTTGTATTGTTGATTTTCATGCAGGTGTACATGTCATAATTAGATCTCTTCACTATATCTCCCATCACTAATAGGATTTAAGGTACAAAGTTTCAATTAGCGATGAGTGATGGGAAGATGAACATGATCAAAGATGAGCCATAGATCCAAGGGCTGAGATCTCATCACATGAATGCTTGCATCACTGATAGAGTTGGTCAAGGATGAGGTATATCAATGATAGGCGACAACCATTGCTTGAAGAGGCAATGTGGTAGAATCCTGAGGACATCGTATAAATCAAGAAAGAAAGTAGCTAGGTGAATTGATAACCATTGATCTAGTTTTAAAATAGAGTTATCAATGATTAGGGTTAAAACATGAACGACTAATTTTTAGTTCACTCACGTGAACTTACTATCAAGCATTAATGGTGGCATGCCTATCTCTTGGCAATAAAATAAAGTAGATACCTGGTTAGTCATACACTTGGATTTTCTCACAAGCAGAAAGGATACCAAAAGCTGAGGAAATTATGTGGGAAGCTCTAGAAACTACAAGTAACAAGTGTGGAATAACGTTCCCCTAGGTAAGCCAATTGCATATCTCTTTCTAGCTAAAGTATTGAGGTAAAATACCTTGAAAGCTAATAGGAAATTGGGAGAATTTTCTACTTGTCCATTACTGATAGCTTCAATTTGGTGATAAGTGTTGGGTAAAGTTTGGGGAGATTGTTTTGTTCAATAAGTAGTGCCTTGTGTTCTCATACTTGTGAAGGCTTTCTTTTTGGATGTAATAAATTATAAATCCTAGTTCTCCTGCATTGCAAACATGAGTGAGCCAGAGCCCAGTGAATCTAGTATTAAGCCGTAGAGGAAGAAAAAACAAAAGAGAGTTAAATGACTTAAAATGCAAGATGCTTCAACTAAGGTTAAGTGAAAACCACCTACAGTATCTAGCCCTTCACCAAGTACTCCTGTGACATCTACTAGGTCCAAAAGTACAAAGAAAGGAACATAAAATTTTATGCAGGCCTTTGGAGATGCAAAGGAAGGAGAATCATGAATTGGAAAAAGACCTATAGGTCAAGTTTCCATGACCACCTGATTAATTGATAGTGCTAGTGAAGTTGGTGAAAATCCCCAGCCTCAAAGCGAGTGGCAACTTTTCAAGTATGATTTTAAAGGGTGGTATTCTAGTAAGCTGGTAGGTTACTTATGGGGGTTGAACCTTGGAAAGCTGATTTTTCCAAATGTATTAGTATAGGTGGACATGATGATGGAATTGGCTAAGCACTATAATCCCATTGACATAACAATAAGGAGTGAAAGTGGTGATGTGATCCTAGAAGTGACTAAGGACAAGATGGTGGAAGTATTTGGGTTAAATCCCAATGACACTATAAATTTTAGGTGTGCTGAGTTATATACTAAATATGAGAAAAAAAAATTTGCATACAGAGAGAGACTGCTTGTTTGGGATAAAAAGAGCAAGGAGAAATTCACTGCTAAGGATGTTGAGCCTTTTGAGTGTGAAGAGTTTGTGGATTATTTTAAGAATACTTATTATTGCTTGAATCAAGTGTTGGCTCAAGATTTTGAGGTAAGGATAGCCCTGATATTTTGGTGATGGTAGTAGATATGTAGGGTCATAATTGGAATAGTGGTTTTGATTATGCCAATTACGTTGCTGATTGGATGTATGAGGATTTCCTCAATTTGAAAAAGGAAGTGCTCCCTTTACATTTGCCTCATTATTCTCTGCTAATGCATATGCTCTTATGGGAGGGTGATTATGATTGGAAAAGGAAGTTGGAATTGAGACTTAGGGACAATGAAAATAATGTATTGCTAGTACAAATGTGGACATACATTGGGATTAGGACTGTTCCAATTATAATTATATCTTGTTTGCTAATGTTATAAGATATAGTATCTTGGAGGCATTGGGTGTAGCACCTATTCACAAGCTTTCTCTTGAAATTAGAAATATCATGCGCCCAAATGATATACTAGGATCTAGAGCAACACATAATTGGGTAGATTGTTTTCTTCATTCAAAATATACTTTGATTAGAGCCTATGGGGCTATGGTGGCACCACATTGTTTACCCCTGTATGTCTTAGATAGGTTGGAATTTATGGAACTTATGTGGAAAATTGATGTTATGGGTTATGAAATGTTCAGGGTGCCTAGGAAGGGTATTGTGGTGCATCCTCAATGCACTAATGCTTACTTCAAAGTTATTTCCCTTGAGGTGTATGAAAAGTTTTGGATCATGGTGAATAATCTTAAAATGCATCTTAATGAGATTAGGATTTTTGATCCAGAAGGATTTATAGGAGGAAAAAGGAGATATACAAACTTAAAATTAATACGCCATGAATTCTTATACATAGATGATGTATTGAGGAATTTGACAAGTGATGAGGCTATCATGACTAGAAAGAAGGAATGGATAGCTATAATGAACATGGAAGAAAGTATCATCATGAGGAATGCCTTTTATATAAGTCCATATAATGTAATTGTAGACTCTGTTGAAAGAGCTTTCACTATGCTAAGGGTTACTAGAGTGGTGATTTTAAGGTGAAGGTGAAGGAGGCTGTTGATAAAGCACTGGTTCTCCTAGAAAAACAACAAGAAGCTATGGATATCCCAGAGGAGCCTACAAATGTTCAAGAAGATAGGGAGGAAAAAATGGAAGAGCATGTGCCAAGAAATGAGGAGGCGGAGCAGAAATTCCCTCCTCCTCATATTAAGGAAACTCATAGTTCAGATATTCCCCCTAGAAGAATTGTCAAATGGAAATATGATAAAGAAAGTGATGATGATCTCAGGATAAGGGAATGTGATGAATTCCTTGCTAATGATAAATTTGTGTAGTCCAAAGAATTTGAGGAATTTATGATTCAACAGTGGAGTAAAGAGATAAAGGAGAGACTTGAGCTAGCCCGAGCTAATGTTGAACTTTCTCATGAGGAAGAAGTTGAGAAAGTAGAGGAAAAGATCAGGGCTGAAATTTCAGCTATTACTCCCATTGCGGCTAGGAAAATTGTCATAGATAGTGGAATCATGTTATTACCAGGATGTACTATCACTACTGCTATAGCATATGATGTAGTAAGAGGATACCCCCAAGCTTCAATATCCGAAGAGAAGTTTGAGGATAAAGTGTTTGGATCTGGATATAGTCCAAAGTTGCATACTCTTGCAATTTGGTCTATAGCACCCAATACTGGTAAGCATGATGTTGCTAGGCCTATTGAGGAAGTTATTGTCTCCTTACTGGTCAAAAGAACTATAGATATAACTCCTATCCAAGCAGTTGGATTAACTACCCATGTTGTAATGCTTTGTGTGGATATTGCACATATTTCTCAAAAAAAGTATGATTCTTTAGTGAAGGAGTACAATAAGGCCTTGTATGAGATAAATAAGATGAGGGCCATTGTTTAGGATAATTAGTCAAAAAGGACGATAACCCTGCCATGCTCTTCTTCCCTACATTTTTCTACATAGGATAGGGAGACCTTGGCATTAAGAATTAAAGATTTGAATAATCAATTGACTACTAAGAAAGAAAATGTCAAGAAGGCAAAACTTGAAAGTGTCAAGGTGGAAAATGAAAATTTTGAGGATGTATTGAAGCATAGGGTGACCAAGTTGGTCAACAAGGCTGATGATGGTTGGGTTGCTTACAAGAATATTCATGAAGCAAATGCAAAGTATTTGTGGGTACAAGAGGATTTCAAGAATGAATGGATAAATTGGATTACTAGGGTGAGCGTCTTAAGAGAAATGATCCGCAGAATGAAGTATGATCCTAAGGCACCTAATAATATTCCCGAGGTCTTGCAAATCATTGACTTAGTTAATGAGATAACCACTTTCCATGAAAATTTAGGTGTACAACTCCAAAGTAAGTTGGAGATATTTAAGGAAATTAAGGAGCATGGTATGCCTAAGATATTGAGTCCAAAAGGTGAGTTTCAACCATTTGACACGTGGAAGAAAGATTTGGGAGGGATGCTTGTAGTAACTATGATGGCATTGTGGTGCAGGTGCACCAATCCATTTTGGGGTAAATTGGTTTAAGTGATAATTTTTTAGGTTTTTTGAGTCATTTCAATGTATATAAGGCCATTATGAGTCCATTCATAAGGTTTTGTGGTCATTTGAGTCATTTTGGGGTCTATGATGTAAAAGTTGCAAATCTTGTCTAAACTTGTAAATTTTGACAAAAGGTGCCAAGGAGGGTAATATGGAATTTTTTCTTGTGTTGAGTCATGTTTTAGGTGGAATAAGGTCTAATAAGACCATTTATAATTTATTAAAATTATTAGAGTGAGTTAGGGGTTAGTTGTGCCAAAATTACAAAACAATGATGAAAAGTTGTCAATGAAAATGTAAAAGTTGTAACCTAATGGTCATTTGGGTTTTAAAATTAGTTGTAACTATTGAATGAGGTTGGAGGGCCTTTAAAAATGATTGTGAACTTGAAGGGATGGTTGGAGAAGTTGATCATTGAGAAGAAGCAATAAAATTTCATTGTTTTCTTTGCAAAATATGTGTTTTTCCATAAATTATGTGTTTCCTTGAACTGTACGGTTTCGTACAGTGTGTTCTTTCTCTCTTATGGATCAAATTTGGTGGGAAGTAGGCTTAAATCCATCTTGGATTTTTTTTGGTTTGTTTTCATCAGATTTTGTGCATTTTAGAGGCAAATTTTAAGGGACGGGTTTGTATACCCTATTTAAGGGTTTGTAGTGCATTTAAAAAGGCATTTTAAGCCTTCCACCCACTGTATGCTGTTGTAACTTGATGGATAGGATTATTTATGGTTAATAAACATGTTTGCATAATTTCATGTGTAGGGGAGGTCTGGATCATGGTTTTTAGGTGATGCCCTAGATGGTATTTTGGGTGTTTTTGTATGAAAAGGGGAGGTTAGAGAGGTAAAAAGTGAGAGATACTTGAGGGTAGTCACTTTTTATGACTTTTTAAATTTTTTTAAGGTTATTCAAGAGAGTTTGATTTGGTGATAAGGTTTGGTGAAGTCTAGAAGTAGTTTTTTCAATAGACCCTAGGGTAAATTGGGAAAAGAGAGGGTTTTGGAGTTTGGGGCATTGCAAGGCCTAACTTTCCCTAAAGACTATGGATTTTGTGATTGCTTAGGTAGGTGAGTGCTTCCCCACTAAATTTTTGGCTTTTTGGGTTGTTTGAAAGGGGGTTGCTTTGTTAATTTGGTCTAATTAGCCTTGTGGATAGCGTAGTTTGCATAATTTGTGAAAGTTGTTCCAAAGGAGTCCTATGTGGGTTGGATGTATGTTGAAGTGGGCTTAAATGGGTGCTTAGAATGATGGTTAGTTGTAGAGGTTGTTAAGGAAAACTATGATTTAAGTTGGGAAAATTGGGTCTATAGACCTACAAGGGTGTCTAGGTGGAAAGTTGGAAAGTAAGACAAAAGTGGGTTTGAGGGAAGTAAAGTGGTTTGAAATCCTTTGTGATGTGAAAGTGAGTGGTTTTACAACCTAGGTTGATATCACGTTGACTGTCACTGACTACATCTTGCTAAATCCAAATATTGATACAATGGTGGAGATTGAAACAAAGATGGACATCTTTGTTAAGGAGGCCAGGGTCTTAATTGATTCTAGATACTCTTAGTATATTACTAAAGTACAAAACTTATTGAATGTAAAATGGCCCATTAAAGAAGAGTATAACACTTGGTTGGAGAAATACACAAAATAAATCTATGTAGGGATTAATAATGAACAAGATAAATATTGGATGGGAGAAGAACAATGCATAGCTTGAATATAATATAGATTAGGCTTTTGATATAAAACATTGCAAAATATTGTTCTCTCCTAAATTAGAAATGGGTAGCATGTGGTGCTGATATGGATAAATGATTTTTTATTTTTTATTTTTTTTCCTTATCTTGCTTCGTAAGTTTTGTTGTTTGTTTCTCGCATGGTTGGCATTTTATGAGTGTGTGGGGAATATTTTGAAGTTGCTGTGACAAAAAAATGATGCCTTTTTGAGGTGGGACATATTTTCTACAATGAGTTGAGGTCAATTTTTCCTCATGTTTATTTTTACCACCCAAAGACTCAAGTGTAACTGAAAAAGGAATATTGTTGCAGTGGTCCAATGAAATTTTGACATGTGTGCTTCCTAGCTTGAAGCTTGTTTAGCTCTTTCATCTCTATAAGAAAGAATTCAGGGCCAAATGCAGGAGTGAGTTGAAAAAAATGAGTTAACACTGTGAAATTGTTAGGATAATACTAAGCATGTTTTAGAGTTTTTGTTTAAGTTTTTTTTGGAGTTCAGTGTCATGTATGTAATATTGATAATAATATAATAATTACAATACAGAGTAATACCAATTTTATGGATATTTTCTCTCCTTGTATGCGTTCTATGAGTTATGAATGAAAGTAATCTAGGATTTGTTTTGTTTGTCTCTATTGTCTCTCAATGGATGTCTAATTTCATGCTTGCTTATTGATTCAATGAGTTAATGTAAATTCTTGGGTGAGATTAATAACTTGTAAGAACTGGGTGCTAGTATGGTTGTAAGTAGTAATAATCATGGATGTCATAGAGGAATGTTGTAATGTAGGGTTTCTTAAGACTATAGGTGTTATTGTTTAAGTTTTTATTAGGTCACATAGGTTGATATTGACTTTGTACTTGGGATAAAGGCACTGGTTCATGCAAAATACTTGTGGTTCAGTTTCTATTTTGATTCATTAGCTAATCACTTTTAAATTACAAAAGTTCTCGAATGGATAGCACCGTAGTTGTCTTGTGTTGAAGTTCCACCTTCTCATGCTCAATATATATGACATTGATTAATGAGCTACCAACTTGTTTGATGCATTATGTTGAGTTGTTTTATGAGAAGTATCTGTTATTGAAAGTGTATTAGTTATAATTATGTGAACTCTTGAATATACATTTTGGGATCACTCTCTCAGGTTTCACAGAGCCCAAAGAGTAGGAATAGAAGTCTTGTAGTTTCTATTCATTCGTTGGCCAATCCCTTTAGAAGTATTGATCATTAGAAATGACAAATTTCATAGGTATTTCTGGAGATTAGTTTGGTTCTTAAAAAAATAACCAACACAATGCCCATTACAAACAATTGCAAATAGACAACCAAGTACTAATATGTATAACTATAGATATGAATAAAATATTCATTCGAACATGTGATCATCAACTTGAGAGAATATCATTATTCAAGGACATAGTAACAATATAGAGGTAGAACATAAAAATATTTAAACAATTACGAAGAAAAACACAAGAAAATAGGCTTTGCACATGAAAATAATTGCAATTTAGCAAACCTTCCAAATTTAGATAGAATAATTTTTGTGCAAGAAAAATAGGATGTAAATATATAAACTAGGGATAAAAAAGAAATTGAATTTAACAAATTTATGCCATAGCATATTAGGAACTCGATCTCCTATGCTCTCGCATATACAACAAATGGTCTGATTCACAATTTCCATCTGGGAAAAACAAAAGACCTATCAACCTTAATCATAAATAAGAAATCTATATAACCATGTATTCAAATTTCCAGAGCTCAATACTAGTAGTAGTTTTAGACTAAGCATGTCAAATACTACGAACAATGCCACTTATCCACAAACACATGTGCAATAAAAAAATGCATATAGTAAAACACATTAGGAAAGCATAAGCCTAACACAATTACAAACACAACATTGATTTTTTTTCTGATTTCCTCATTGGATGCTACTATTTGCCTCATGGCTTTATCATTTTCTAATTTGCTTTAATAATAATAATTATTGTAGGAAGCTTTGCTATTGGAAATATTTCATGAGTTTGTCGGTATAGTTGTGTCCTAACATATACTCTTCCTGGGGACACATAGAATTTTAAGTAGTGCACTTGAATTTACTATTTGCGAGCTCTCATTTATTGTGAGTAGGCTGAAGTACAATCATTATTACTAGCTTATGGTATGAAGTTTTAAATATGTCAAGAAAAGTATTATTTGAATTGTTTTTCATTTTCTTAGATCCATGGAAAATCACACATATCTTGAATAGATAGACAACCTTCAATTTCTATCACTCTTTCATGAACATACAATACATTTGAACTATGGAAACACAAAAGAAAGACCAAAATATTAGAAACAAATGACAAAGTTTCAAAACTAAAGATTCATCCATGAGGAGACTAATTGATAGGGAACAACAAATATTAAAAAATTTCCAAACTATACATAACAATTCACATAGTGAAACCTGTGCATGTTGACAGGGTTTATGTCTATTGTATTGGAAGCAAAAATGAGGCATTTGTAAGTTCCTATATCTTTTACAATGTCATTTTATAGTTTTTTATATCTCTGCATTTTATACATTAATGTCTATTGTTTCTTGATGTTTGCACCCTGTGGGTTATTCTCTACTTTCCCCCACCTTTGAATACTTTTATGGATCAACCTTCATTCTTTACCAGAAAACTTAACACCATAATTCATTAATGTCATCTTCTTTGTTGAGCATGATAAAGACTTGTATCAAATGAGACTCAAAATCAGCTCTACGTAATTGCAAAATGTCTCAATATAAAATCATTAAATTTCTCATTTACTCAAGTTGTTTGTCCAAGTGTATTTGTGGGTTAGCCTTCCTTGTTTAGTCAAGGAGCTAGCATGATAGTGTGCTTTTCATGATTAAGAATGAAAGTAATATTTCTTGGGCATGCATGCATTGCAACTGCACTTGAATTTATTTAACAAAAATGAAAATTAGGCCTACGTATTTGGAAAATGTTGTTGTTGTTTGTATGTTTTGGATGCATGCATTGCATTGCAATTGCACTTGAATTTTGTTAAATAGTGGTGAAAAATAGGTCTAGGAAATTGGAAAATATCTAGGTATAAAATCATTAAATTTGTGTGTATTGAAATGAGGCATTGGTAACTTGGTATGCCTTTTACATCATTCCATTCTATGAATTAATGTGTATTGTTTATTATTGGCTGCATTTTGTCTATTAATGTCTATTCCTCACTATCCTTGATTGTTTTCATTGCCTAGTTTGTGTTTTTGAGTTAAACACTTAACAATATAATTCATTAATGTCATTTTTTTTGCTAACTTTGGTTAAGTATAAAGCCTAGGTAGGTACAAAATTCAATGTGTGTTGTTTTAACATGGGCTTTTAGCATTTCCTACTCATTAATTCTCACTCATTTCCATTGGATTGAAATGTAGCTGGCATTAATCGATCCATATACCAGATTTTAAGGCTGTTCAACAAAGTATTACCTACATTTTCTAATTAGCTTGACAATTGCTTAGATTTTTTGATGAGACTGAAATTGATTTCTCTTGAGTCTGAAACTTGTTATACCTTTTAAATTTCTATTGTATTTTTTTTTATATATACTCTATAAATGTTTAGTTCTTTTTTTTCCATCATCCATGATGCAACTAATCCATCGTTTTCCACAATATCATGCCAACTGTAGTTCAACTTCATAAAAAAGATTAGATCTAGCCAAATGTCAAAGCTCCCAGCTTAAAATCTATAATGTTTCACAAACATGCAATGTCATGAATGCTAGTTGAACTTTAATCAATTAGATGAGAAAAATAATTTTTCCTATTAGAAATATAGTACTGTGATTGTATGAATCAAGGGATTTTCTTAGAAACATTGACTCATGTAAACAATCAATAGTAACAAATGACAAGAATATGGGAAAAACAAAGATGACACTTAAATTTATCCTGCATTCCATGGAATTATTCTACCAAAACATAGGCCCACATTGTTTTTTTCAAAGTCTCCATTCAATTCAAGATAATTGTATATCCATGAAATAACAATAGTTATTGAAACATGTCCATCTATTCAAGATATACGTAGTGACTTTTCCATGTCTTCATCCATGGGAATTATGCACATGTTCAAGAAATCACTATGGATATGTCTATAGGATAAGTTGCATTGTTAGTAGTAGTTGCCTTGACTAATTGGAAATTTTCATGCATGGTTGCATAGATTTTATTTAATATTAAGATTGATAGGTGCCTTGATACTATAAGCAATAGCTTATTGTTACAAGACAATCAAGAGATGTAGCTAGGAAGGTCAAAAATCATTGCAAACAAATAGGATTTTGATGCTCGTGATTCTAGCTACCATTCTGAGAAGCACTTTCAAAGCATTTGAAGAAGCAACAACAATAGCATAACCACAATCATGGCTGCCAAAACAATAATAGATGGCAACAAATTGTTGAAATCCATCCAAGATTAAAATACAACTTGAAAGAGTGACAATTGCAATTGGCACATGCCATATCAACTACATTGGAGAAGATCTAAAAAGGACATGTGCATAACACATAATAAATAAGAATCTTATTCAGACTATGGAGTACAAACTAAAAACAAAGGTGGAGTATGATCTAATACCACATCGATGCATTCGAACAAGATGCAAAGTTTCGTTAGACAAACTATAGCTTTGTAACACCATATCCAGAATCTTACAAAGAGCATGAGAAGACTGTATGAGTGAAAATGGAAAGCATTGTCTATTGTGGATATAATTTTAATCTTTATACCTCACACAATGCAAGAAACATTCCAAAATGAATATATAAGAAAAAATATTTAAAATCTAACTCATATCCTAGCTCATTTTTTCAATGCCTATCTTTACATCCTCATCAACACATGTTGTGATAGCTCCAAATCCATGTGCATTCTCAGTCTGTTTATCTACGGTTAGCTTAAAAATTTATCCAAAAAGAAGGTCACAAAAATATACTATAATGAATTATCTACAACTATTAACCGTCGCTAAAAGAAATGACAATGTAATTTATGTAACAAAAAGTGTATGATATTTATCATCCACCAAATAAAAATAATACCTAGATATTTGAATAATATATTTAGTTGTCTATGTACTGTTTCTTATACATTTGTATCCATATTTTTTTGCAAATTCATAAACTAGTTTAGATCATACCTCCTCACATTGTTGTAGCAATATTTCAAGGTGTATAGCAAAGCGTTCTTTACAAACAATAAACAATTGGCATAGATCCCTCCAAATCCAACAACCACTAGAAAAAACACTCTGCAATGCATCTAAAATGGACATTAGTCTTTTTGTTTCAACAACCACATATATATAGATAAGCACACATATATATACATATACATATATATGTATACACACACCTGATTATATGCAAATATAGGTGTATACACACACACATATATGCATACATGTATGCATATGTGCATATATCAAGACATACATATATGTGAGAACATGTGCATTATATATATGCATATTTTTAACTATATATAGATATGTATACATACATACAAATATATATACATGCATACACACATATATATGTATAAACATCCACACAAGAACAAATGTATATATATTAATATGTTTATATATACATATGTATATATACACACATATGTAGGTGTATGTGTATAGAGTTTTATATATGCATATGCACATACATATAGACACATACATACATGTATGTATACATACCTTTATATATACATAACTACACATGCGCATATATGTACATACAAATATATATATGTAGCTAAATACAACTATATATATATTTGTACATATATATATGCAGAGCACAATACAAACAATCTTTTGCTTAGTAGACCTAGAACTCGACACCATTATGCATTAACAAAAACTTCACTTGAATCTATTTAGAATATATAAAAAAAAAATCCTAGTAAATACAAAATGCAAATCACACACATATATAGAGACACACATATGCATATATATACATACATATACATACACACACACAAACACACATATATATATGCACAAACATATATATCTATATGCACACACACACATATATACACACATGCAAATATATGTGTATATATACATACCTATATAATACTTGCACATATGTATGTCTTTTTGTGCACATATGTACACACATACATAAATATAAAAAAATACATATATGTGTGTATATATATATATATAAGATCCCTTTTCCTTGACATGTGTGAAACTTAACACCATAATCCATTAATGGGAATTTCACTTCAATCTATTCACCACAAATCAACATCTGCTAATTAAAATTGAAAATGTGATCATATGCACACAACATGTGACCCACTATTGGAAACACCACATGCCCACAAGAAAAAAATTCACCAATGACACATGCATAGCAAGAGATCATCACAATAAAAATGCTTTCTATGCTGCATTGCTCTAAAATATAAATTGCAAGCGCATAATATAAAGAGATAGCACACAACACACCATATGTCAATGACTAGGCAATTTTGCGAAAAAACACATGATTTAACAGTTCCAATTAGACACTATTGGAAGAATTCTTATCTATAAAAAATATTAATGACATGCATCATTTGAAACATCAATCATATGTTAGTTATATCATGTACAAATAGACATCTTCCAATGTCTATCACTGTTTCATGTATAGACAATTCACTTGAATTAAAATAATACACATTACAAAAAAAATAGTGTAAGCTTCGTTTCAAGACATTTGGCAATGAAACATCTACACCACATGACACCAAGACTAAAACATAAAAATCCAATCAAGAAATAGAGAAATAGGAACCAACAGATGGAAACAATTATCAATAAACAAACCTAACAATTAAATCATTGCAAAAAAGGAAAAAAAAACTACAAAAGCACCGTTTGTCCACACCAATAGAACATAGATAAACACTCTTAGGGAACACAGATTCCACTCTCATTAAAGAATCTCAACAAATGAATATGAATGCATACACACATATATACATGCTCACATACATACATATATACATATATCTATCCATCTATATATATACACATAGGTACATATATATATATAAACACATTTACATATATATACTCATATATACATACACACACACACACATATGGATGTGTACACACTAAAAAACCTAAATATCCTTTTGCTTTAGAGCCTCAAAAGTAGACACCATAATCCATTAGTGCCAAGTTCTGCATATACATATTATACATATATATACATATTTGTACATACTATTATATATATGCATACACACACACACAAACACACACACACACACACACACACACACACACACACACACACACATATATATATATGGATACACACATATAGAGATGTACATATACAAATATATATATACATATAAATATATATATTCTTTGTACATATATGCTTTTCCAATCTCCTCATTGGATTTTGAAATTCTCAGCATGATTTTGTTATTTTTGAATGCAAATTAGTTGTCTTCTTCATGAAAGTGTTATAGAAAAACTTCAAACTTCATATCATAAGCCACTAATGACAACTACACTTTAGTCTACCTGGAGTAAATCACAACACACAAATAGTAAATGCAAATGCACTACTTAAAATGCCATGCTGCCCCCTACAATAATCATTATTATTATTTTTTTTTAGAAAATTACAAAACTATGAGGAAAATACAACCATATCTTCTTATTTTTTTTATGCCATTCGCAAAGTGGAACTTTAATACACAAGGTTGGGGAAACAACACTAGCTCCTTGTCCACAATGCAGAGACCAATAACTAAATGGGTCACTACGAAATGAAAAAACCACGAGGAAAATAGCAGCAACAAAAATGAAAATTGCAAGAAAAATCAATAATTTTCTTTTCTCTTGAGCAACAGAATATACACGGATAGTTTTTTGTACTTTCAGTCAACATAATAATAACAATGTAAATTTGAACATGGAAATTGTAGTAGAGAAGAAATGGATATCAAATCTATAAATGAAGTTTGCAAAGTAGAATCAACAAACTGAATAGATGATCAACAAATGAAAGTGAATAAAAGAATATGAAAATAGAAATTGCTCACTTGCAAAATCCAAACTGTAATATTTCCAAAGTGAATGAAACATTGACAATCAACAAACTCATTCTACACCAACACATTTTGCATCTTTCTAGACCTAATTCTCATTTTCATTTGATAGTTTGCACTGCAAGTGCACAAAAAAACATATTCCATAAATCAACCAAAATGCACAGATGTAAAGAACAATAAAAAAACACTCTACAACATATTCCATAAAACTATAAAACAACACTGCAAAAGACATACAAACTTTCAAATGCCTCATTCTTTGCCCCCAGTTACAATTGACATAGACCCTCTCAACAAGCACACTCTTAATGATTTAATACACACATTTACCAATTAATTACATAGCCTAATTTTCATTTCCAATTAATAAACTCAAAAATGGTTGCAATGCATGCATGCAACAAAAAATATTATTTCCATTCTTAACAATGACTACCAAAGAAATTGACACTAATGAATTACATGTAGCAAAAATATTACTTCCTTTCCTAATTATGGCTAGCAAACCAATGGAAATTAATAAATTACATTGTTAATTATTCAACTCAACAATAGACAACAACCCATAAAAGCAATCAACCATACCGAAGAATAGTCATCAACACATAAAATCCAACCAACAACAAACAATAGACATTCACCCATAAAATACAAACATGTAAAGCACTACAAACAAACACTGTAAAAAACATACCAACTTACAAACACCTTGCTTTTCCTCCCATCGGTAGACATAAACCCTTTCAACACAAATAGAGCCAACAATTTTATACCTAGACATTTTCCAATTACCTAGACCTAATTTTCATTGCCATTTAACAAATTTAAATGTAGTTGCAATGCATGCATACAAACACTAGGCATAAGCCTAAATTAATGAATTATGGTGTTAAGTAAATTTAACTCAATAATAGACACTAACCATACAAGTAATAAAAAATAGTGAAGAATATGTAAATCACTATAAAATGACATTGTAAAAGACATACCAACTTACAATTGCCTTATTTCAGCAGAGATAGATTTAATGATTTTATACCCAGATATATTCCAATTGCTTCAACCTAATTTTTCTTGCTACTTAATAAACTCAAGTGCAATTACAATGCAATGCATGCATCCACAAAATAAAAACAATAACAAATGATATACATTAACCCATAAAATACACATGTGTAAAAAACTACAAAATGACAATGTAAAAGGCATATGAGCTTACAAACGCCTCATCTTTTGCTCCCAATACAATAGACATAAACCCTCTCAACAGATACAAACTTAATCATTTTACACCTAGATATTTTCCAATTACTTAGACCTAATTTTTATTTTTGTCAAATAAATGCAAGTGTAGTTGCAGTGCATGGATGCCAAACAATTATTACTTTCATTCTTAATTAGGAAAAGCACACTATGATGCTAAGACCTTCACTCAACAAGAAATACTAACCCATAAGTACACTCAGACAAACAACCTTAGAAAATGAAAGAACAATGCAAATAACACTTTGGTCAACATAAGTCAAACTTCAAGCCCAAGAAATACTTCAAATACGAACAATTCTCATTTTCACCCAATAGATTGAAGTGCAACTAGCTACTTTCATTCTTAATCATGGGTAGTAGAGAAATCCACATTAATGAATTATGGTGTTAAGTATTTAACTCAACAACATAAAATAGCCTATAAAAGCAACCCACGATTGGAAAGGACCAAAAAAGAAAGGCTAAACCATATTTACACTCACAGAAACAACTTGAACAAATGGGAAAACAACACAAATAATAGTTTTCTCAATAGAATTAAAACTTCAAAACCAAGAAATATTCAAAACACAAACTATTCTCATCTTCATCGAATAAATTGATATGCAACAAAGTATTTAACTTGGAAAAAGACACTAACCCATAAAGAATAGCCAAGAATAGACATAAACACACAAAATGCAAACAACAACAAATAATAAACATTGACCCATAGAATTCAAATATGTAAACTACTATAAAACGAAAATGTAAAACACTCTAAACCCTTTCAACAAACATAGATTTAATGATTTTATTCCTAGAAATTTTCCATTTACTTACACATAATTTTCATTTTCACTTAATAAATTCAAGTGCAGTTGCAATGCATGAGTGCACTTAGTAGAAATTAACCATAAAATGTACAAATGCAAATAACTATAAAATGATACTATAAAAGATATAGGAACTTACAAAAACTTCATTTTTCAATTCCAAAATAATAGACATAAATACTCTCAAAAGGCACTAATTTCACCCTTATTGAACAATCTGAGCAAACCACTAGACAAACGAAAAAATCAAAGTGTAAAAGATAGAGTAGCTTATAGATGCCACCTTTCTCGCTTCCAACACTGTGGATGAAAACCCTCCCAACAAACATAAATCTCAGCCTCATCAAACAACCTAAGAAAATGAGCAAACAACACAAATACCACTGTGAATGACAAACTTAAAACTTCACACCATAACCCACTAATGATGACTGCACATTAGTATGCTCGCAATAAATGAGAAGACACAAATAGTAAATGGAAATGTACTGCTTAAGATGCCACACGTCCCCACAAAGAGTCCATGCCAACACACAACTATATGAGAAAAATTATTAAATATTTCCAATATCAAAGGTCCCTACAATAATCATTATTAAAAAAATTCAGAAATTGCCAAAACCATGAGGAAAATTATAGCCGCCAATCACAAAATTATAAAAAACAAAAAGAGTCACTTTTTCTAAATATTCCCCAGAACATCAACAAAACCATGTCTTTATTTTCTCGATGCCATTCCCAAAGCACAATTTTAATATGCAAGATTGAGGTGATAACATTAGTTCCCCACCTTATAAAGGTAGAGACTAAAAAGTGATTACATTTATAGAAATGGTTTCCTTAACTTTTAATTTTTAAATTTAAATTTGAAGTCTATTTTATTTTTCTTTGTAATTATTGTGCTAATTTGATTTGTCAAAGGTTTTGTTTGTGATTGTAAATGTTATATTTAGAAAGGTAATTTTAATTATTCTGATAAATGTTTGTTTAATGATGAGTAGTTGAAAAAATACATAAATGAATGGTTGATATTAAGCCTTGTAGATCTTAGGTTGAGCACACTTGATTCAAATAATATATATAAAAAAAAGAATTCATTTAATTTTTTTTAGTTAGTGTTTATTATTTAAACAAAATTGTTATGGTTAACCATGTCAAGTATGTAAAATATTAAAAGGAATTCACATTAATTTGTATTTAGTACATTAATTTTTTTATTCGATTTGATTTTTCTTTTATAGAGTAAATAGTTTGATAAAGTGAGAAGAGATATATTTTCTCATCACTTTTTAAGGTAATTTTAATTTGTATTAAGGTAATTTTAATTATTTTGATAAATGTTTGTTTAATGATGAGTAGTTGAAAAAATACGTAAATGAATGGTTGAGATTAAGCCTTGTAGATCTAAGGTTGAGCACACTTGATTCAAGTAATATACATAAAACAAGAATTCATTTAATTTTTTTTAGTTGGTGTTTATTATTTAAACAAAATTATTATGGTTAACCATGTCAAGTATGTAAAATATTAAAAGGAATTCACATTAATTTGTATTTAGTACATTGATTTTTTTATTCGATTTGATTTTTCTTTTATAGAGTAAAAAGTTTGATAAAGTGAGAAGAGATATTTTCTCATCACTATTTTCATCAATTACCTATTTGTCATTGGATTGTAACATGCTAGGTTATGAGGAAAACAAAACATTTTCTAACTAACTAAACAACTATTGCAAATTCCACTTGATGATTGAATCTATGATATGATTATTTTGGTTGAATGTGAGATTAAGGTATGTGTTACCAAGGTGGTTTTAGGCATTGGGGCTATATAGAGAGACACCGAAATAGGTGGTTAGCCTTGAGAGATGCAAGGATTTCCAAATATTTGAAAAAAAAAAAATTAGGTGATTTAAGAGGCTTATTTAGGTTCACTTTTTTGTGTTCCATAAATAGATGCACATAACTTATTGAATGTATGTACATTGATATACTCAAATTGTGATGGTTCTAACTCAATAGGGTTCAAAAACATGTCTCAAAAATCAATTCTATTGTTTCATTATGTGAATATGGAAGTAGTGACTATGCATTATTATAATGTGTCTCTCTAAGAATAAATTTATTTTATACATGTCAACTATCCTCTATCATTTCATTGTGTACATGTGGAGATGATGAAAATGTGATTATGATACATCTTTCTATGAAAAATAATTATGTAAATATATTAATGGAAATGTTATCTTTGTATGATGTTAGAAAAAGGGATCTAGGGTTTAAATCCAACTTATTCCAACTTCACAAGGGAAAGGACTAAAATTGATCTCAAAAACCCAGTTGGGTACTAACCTCAATGGTAGAGCCAAAATGGTGGATAATGGTTTTAGTCCTTTGGTGTATTGTTGTGTTGATTAGGATGAATTAGTTATTAATTGATTAATTTTACAATGCAAATATGTACCTAGGTTAACTAGGAAAATGTAGCAAACTATTACATGATTTTAGGAAAATACAAGACTCAAAGCTAGAAACAAAATTCAGAAGAGTAAAATGTAGACACAAAAGAACCTAAAAAATAAATTTGAACTTGAGTTGATTGGATAGGGGCACTAGGTGCTCTAGACCTAGAATGTAGATTCTTAGAATTAGAATTTATATTTTAGTTGGTCCATGTTCATGTTGTTCTTCTTCTCTATTTTCAGTGTCGAAACTTTGTTTTTCACTAATAAATTCCACTTTTCTTAATTCTTTGAAAAATAGGAATTGAATTCTTGAATGAGATATTAGGTCTTTAATCCCCTTCTAAATTCATTTCAAATTTGTAACATATACAAAAGAACAAGGGAAAAGGGTTGTGTCGTATAGGCCTGCTTGCCTAAGTCAAACCACATTTTGGTATTTTTACCTCCACTATGGCTATGATGAGGTAAAATAGAGCTTACCATTAGTTGGGAAGATGATAATTGATAGAAAGAATGATAAATTGACAAATTTTATAGCTTACCACTCAAATCTAAAATCCTTGATGCACTAAAGTCATTGTACACATCACCTTCAAGGAGAATTTGATGCTTGATTTGAAGTCCTACAAGTGTTGGTACTCACAAAATAAATGAACACAAAAAATGAATGAACTTGTTATCACCAATTAGTGCACTCTTGCTAAGTTGCAAAACTTAGCCTATTGATGAAACATGGGATAACTCTCCTGATTGTGGGCTCAAGATGTGAGAGCTAACCTCCAAAGTGAGATTGTTCTCTTGGTATTCACCTAATCTAAATTAAACTACTACTTTATTGATGAAATGGGTAAAAAGATGGCATGAATTGAAAACCCATGACTAATAAGGTGATTGACCAAACATGGATTAAATTGAACTACTATTTTGACACACAAATCACTAAATTGTCTAGTTTTTATTTGCAAAACTCAAGGGTTAATATGTTCATGCATAAGTGTTTTATTGGAAAGCTAAATGGTTTGTAAGCTTTAAAAGGAAAATCAGGTATTTTTCAAAAATAAAGAGCTTTAATTTCAATGGCATAACCTATGACTTGCATGATACATACATTTCTGTCTAAAAGTACTTGAAATGAGAGAGTGCATTTAAGGTTTTAACATAAAACATAGAAAAAAACATATTGGTACAGGAGCACCTAAGGGTGTTGTTATGCCTCCAATAGGCATTTTTGTAAAATTTGAATTGTCATCAAGAAATGCATAGAAAAGGTCATGATGAAGTCATTTTAAATGTAATTAAGTCATCATTAGGTTTCTAGAGGGGTCAAAATTGCAAAAAGTTGTCTTTTGTTGCAAAATTGTAAGAAGAAGTTGAAGAGTCATGTGGATAAAGGGAAGGTTTGATCGTTGAAGATGAAGGGGAAGTTGTTATAACTGATGTAAACATCTTTATAAAAAGGCCTTGTAAAGGAAAGACAAGCATTGGAGATTGTATCTTGAACATTTTTTGTTAATAAAAGTACCTTGTACTGTCAAAACAACATTTTTTTATCTTGTATTTAGGCCTTGTATGGACTGGATATAAAATATTAGTCTCCAATTTCAATTTTTTTCATAGAATTAGATGTTAGCTTTCATTTGCATAATATTTGAATATTTTTCATTTAGTTTAAAGGATTTAAGGGCATATTTCCTAGAAATTGCTTTGTAACCCTCAAATCGAGGGTTTTGAGAGTCTAAGTTGCATTTTGCAACCATTCCACGAATGTAGGCTCAAAAAATTAGTGGAATGGGTTAGAATAGGTTATATTTTAATATGTTTATGAGTGCAGGTCTAGAGGAAGTCAGAATACAAGATATGGTTACTGCCCTCATAGAAAATTCTAAGTTTTCCATGAAAGTTGATGGCTCCAAGTTTAAATCAGTTGAAAATGCATTCTAGATGCTCAAGAGATGGTTCCTAGAGCTTGTACAAACCTATTCCAAGGTGTTTAAAGTAGTGGAAAGTTGATTGAAGGTTTGGAATATACTTTTTCAATAAACCATCATTGATTTGAGCACAGTGAAGTGAAAATCAAGGGTTTAATGATTTGCTACTTTAGTAAATGGTTCCTTTTAGAAATATAGATGATTTGGTAGTTTTATAACATGACTAAGGTTTTTCTATAGTTATTTGATGTTGTGGGGTTGATTAGAAGGTACATGCTTTGTAATTTAGGCCTAATTAAAGCTTATTTGCAGCGGATAGTCAATTTTAAGCTTGATCTTTCCAAAACAAAAATACCTCATTGTGAAGTATGTTTAATAAGGCTAAAATGGGTTCCTAAAAATGTATTTGGCCTCTAGAGATTCAATTTGGTGTTGAAGATATACCTACTTTTGACATGATGGACCATTACTAGGATTTGGTTTCTTGGGTGTGAATGTTGGATGAGTTGATTGATTCAGAGTTTTCTAAGAGTGTTTTTTCTTTTATTTAGTCAAAATAATGATTATGAAAGTGTTTTAGGGTTTTATGGGAGTTTAGAAACCTGATTTGGTGATTTGGTGTATTGAAGCCTTGAAGAATCTTGTTCCATTGAAGTGGTTTTTGGTGAAAGCTTAAGAGATCTTCTCAAGTTTTTTGTTTTGGGTTTTAAGAACCCTCAAAGTCTATAGATGCTCTACATCACATATCAATCATCCATTTTTCATATAATGAAATAGTTGTTAAGAAGGAAGAAATATTGAATTTTATTGAGAAATTTGTTCTTATAGTAGATACAAATCTGAAAATTCTTTATCACTGCCTGAAATATGAAATTACATGCTTTATTTTTTCAATTCAAGACTAGAATATTAGAGTTATAGTCACAAAGAGAGAGAAAAGAATTCTTTTGTAGCTTACAGTACCCTTTTCAAAAAGTGAAATAACTGATTCAAATGAAATTAGGCATGCCTTTTTATATACAAACATTCCAATTAAGCTAGAACATGTCTTCTAAAAATAAAATGACAAGTGTCCACTTTGAGAAGTAAAAAATCCTCCTTGAGCACCTACCATGAGGAGTATTTAATGTTGACTTTAAGTTGCATCTCTAGCTAGATGTTGAGGAAGAGAGTGGAGAGAACCTTCAACCCCTAGATGCCTACAAAGACATGAAATTGATTCAACTGCTACCAACTAGCCATTATGTTCTCCAACTACTCATCAATACTCTTATTTATTCAAACTATCAAAAGTATTTTAACATGTTTATAGGATGTGTTAAAGAATTTGAAATGGTCAATAATTCCTTGGAGGTGTAAGTGGTCTCCTTAGGATAAGTATTTGACACTTGTTTTCGTTTATGAAAGGATTCTTTACCTTTCCACTCTTAATACCCAAGTCACTGCACTTTAACACTTGAGACATTGCTGGTCTTTTTTCACATGTCATCCTTCATTGTAATGATATATTGTCATGAAATCCTTTTAAAAGGCCTACCATGTATTATAGACTACCCTTGCATAGTTCAATCCTTGGCTATCATTTATTGTTTAATTTTATAAGTCCTTTTGGAAATAGCATATGGTTGTCCCTTTAATCACACTTTCATGAACTAACCTCATACATAGACATTGTTCATGTATCATGTTATATATAGGACTATTTTGTGGCCTATCATTACCCCATTTTGTCACTAGCAATCACTTCTTTCGAGCTACCATTTCAAAGGATCAAACTTTTAGTTCTTTATGCAAATTTTTCCTTTATGGTTCTACCCCTTTATTTTCATCAGCAAATTTACTATGCACTATCCTTTTACTCACTACTACACAATCCATTGTTGCTCATCATTTTTCTTACTGATCATCATAGCCATCTACTCAAGGTGACTATACCTCTATCATTGGACTACCCTATTAGAGGACCTTTTGTAAATGTCTTTGGATTTGTAGCACTATCTTTTGCATGAAATTTTCTATGTATAATCTTGTCCCTATATTAAGGTTGACATGAATAAGGATTGTTAAAAATGACTAAAGTCACTATCATGATGGTCTTCTTGTGATTGTTTTGGAAACCTACACCTTACTAAGGACTACCTCTTCATACTAAAATACTGTCACCCTATACCAAATTCACGACTGCCCTTTGTGTTTGACTTGTGGTTACCTTTTATGACTAGAGTGATTTGCTATTGTTATGTTCAACAACATCAAGTCATAGAATTCAAAATTAATATGAAGACAAATACTTATATTTCTTGATAACACTATAACTTGTTTTATTTTCATTAATCCACTGTTAACCTTCCATATGTTTAACCACTTTGTACCCTTTTCCATCAAAGACCTAAACCCCTTTTCCAAGTCTATTGTCATTTGACATGTCCTATTCTAATGAAATACCTTTGGATCATCTTGAAAATAGATTAATTATATAGTTGTCTCCCCTGTATAAGCTTGTTAACTTCAATTTCATCCACATATGAAATAAAAATCAGATATTCAAGGCCCATGAGAAGTGCATTTTTCTTTTCAAGAGTGCTTTCAAGCATATAGATGTATGGCCTGTTAAAATAGGTGAAGATAAGTTCCAAATTCTCCTTGAATTCATGTTATTTAGTTGATCCATTTGCATAGGTCTCTAGGATTTTTGTTCCATATGATAGAATAGCCTATTACTGCACCATTAAGACTATGTGTTGCATCATGAATTTCTTGATGATTGTGTATCTCATAGAAATTCCACTGTTCTTTTTCTTATGCATAGATTTTTACTCCATGTCTTCTTTGACTATATCTATTATTAGCCTTGAAACTGCTCTTTAACATTACTTTGACTATCACCTATTATGACCAAAGGACTATCATCTTTGGAGGACTGTGAGGGGTCTTTCAAAGGTCTGTAAACATAGCATCATATAGGGTGCAATCCATGAATAATGTTGACCACCTAGAACCTTTATCATTGTTCCTTGTTGTCATGATAGTGTCCTAATGACTATCACTTATAAACACTATTATGTTCTCTTGATGTTGCAAATTTAGAAGTTTGTAGCAAAGGATAACAATAGGTTTATGTGCCCAAAGTCCAATGAAAACACAAACTTATTGAAATTATTTCAAACATTTCTTCCACATAGACATCAAGTATTTTGTATGTGAGAAAAAATTAAATCTAAGTCGGTGAAAAAAATAGAATGTATCTCAGGATTGTCATATTATTGCTATCTTTTTGGTTGTGTATAGGTCTATATATTGTCTTGGATATGATGACTAGTTGTTTATGATTATTTCCCTCTATTCTTCTTACTACTATGCATTGTTATCCCTACCTTTCATGCCTTTCTATTCATTCTGGTAAAGATTAAATATACTGTAGTGTAGAAAAATATACACCTTTACATTTCCACACTTGTTTGGTCCCTCCCTTATAAACTTGGGATTCTTTATGCCTTATTTGGTCCTATTTTACATCCACAAGCCTTATTTAATGCATCTTTCTAAGGATAATCCTGAAACTTAGCAAATGACCAATCATAATTCATTTTTTTGGGTTGTGTGTTCTAGATTTAGTGATTTTGGACTCATATGCCACCTTGGGCATATAGGTCACACCTAAGTCTCGGGGCTTGATCCAAAATTTGGAATAGAACTTAATATTTCTTGAAATTTGTGTCCCAAGCCTAAGCTATTAGTACTCATACACTCAAACTAGCGTATGAGTCCTACTTTAGCTTGGAACTATTTTGAATTCAATTCTTGGTGATATTTTATTTCCTAGATTCGATGTTGGCTTGTAGTGTTGTAATTTTGGGAGATTTGGCATAAACAAGTATAAATACAAGGTTATTTCACATATTTTCTTCGAAACAATTTTCATGAGCAAGTGTGATCTAGAAATTCAAGTATTCAAGAGCATTTAAGAGCTCATTATTAAGAATTTTGGAGCTATATTCAAGATTCAAGCATCATGTCAAAGGCATCATGCATCATGTGTGTTTTTGAGCTAACATTTGTGATGTAGGTTTTCATGATTGAAGAAATCATTCAAGTCAATATTCATAGCATTCAATCAATTGTCGAGATCTACATTCATGTTAGCCATTTCATACAAGGTTACAACCTTCATATAAAGGGTTTGGTGAGTTGAAACATTGCATATTGTCCATTCATCATTCCTTCATTCTATTTCATTTCATTTTAAGGTATGATTACCAAAATGAGGTTTGACCAAGGAAAACCCCTATCCACTAACAATTCAACAATTTACTCTCTCTACATGTGTGATTGCAGATTTAGGTGTTTTGAGCTTGAAGATCCTTTGAAGACTAAGTTCCAAGATTGAAGAAAGTTGTCAAAATTTTCAAGAATTTTCCATCTTCATGGAAAGTCACCTACAGGCCAGAGTTTGATGTTTTAGACTCGGAGATCAAACAAGAGAGAAGCTACAAAAGATCACTAGAGGATACTAGAGTTTTAGAAACACCCTAATACTAGGACTAAATCACCACCTTGGGCATATGAGTCCTAGTATACCACTGTTCAATCATTTCCTATAGATCCTGGTTTACCAGTTGTAGATTCTAAATTCAGCCTTGATCTGATGTTAGGATCTAGGACTGTTGCATGTGAATAATAAATTTCACATTGATTAAATTGAAGGTCTTTAATGCGTAATTGAAATGCTTAATTTAAAAAGTAACTGAAATGCTTAAATGAATAAAGAAATAACAAAGTGATGAACAAAATAACAAAGAGAAAGATAAAAGACAAGACTCGAGTTGATAACAGAGTTTGCCAGGATGGCTACGTCTTCAGGTCCTTCTCCAATAGAGTGACCAATCCTTGATTATGCTCTAATAAAGATTACAAGGATTCAACTAAACAGTGTCAAGTCTCTTGGCTTACAAGAGTTACAAAGTTCCTTTCCTTCAAGTGCGACATAATAACACTTCTCCCAAAACACAAAGTTGAATAAACTCTACAAGAAAACTCTCTTACAAAATTCACCACTTTGAAGTCACCACTTGGTTATCCCAAGTCCTAAATTCCCCCCTTTTTATACATAATTTTCCCATATAGGGTTAAACAACCATATTTAATAAAATAGCCCCCTTACAACAAATTTCCCTTATTTTTACAAATAAAACAATAATATCAACCATTGCCCCCTTAAAAAACAAATTCTTCCATTTGGGTTCCATATTGTTTATTTATTTTTGTCTTTTCTCGTAGGAAATCCATTTAGAGGTTGATTAGTTTTAATATTAGTTTTAACAACCAAACTGTCTCCCGTATATTCATGGCCCTCATAATTTTGGGCTATAAAAATCATAAGGGATTAAATTTGTTTTAAGTTTGGAGGTTGACTTTAATTTTAGTTTTAAAATATCTTTTATGAAAATATTTTTGATATTTTAAGGCCCTTAAAAATCTCATTTAAATCCCTTAAAATATTTTAAAATCCTCTAAAAATCTTTTAAGATCCTTAAAAATCATAAATAATCTTTAAAAATCTTTATAAATCCCCTTAAAAATCATGTAGTATGGGCTTTTAAAACTTAAAAGGTTTTAATAATTTAAATATAATGGTTCAGCTTTTAAATTCTATTTTAAATAGTCATGTCATCATTTTTTCCACGTCATCAATCTTGCCACGTCATCATTCCTACCACATCATCATGCTCAACCCTCAACTTTGACCAACCATAACTTTCACGTACGAACTCAGACTTGGTTCGTTCAAAATGCGTTAGAAAGCTCTTAACAAGATCTTTGGCATGGTGATGAAATATGAAGCATGTGGAAAAATTCAATTTTTGACAAGTAACCACCTGGATCAGTCCTCCCCACTAGAGAGCTTTTGGACATCCAAAAGTTACTTTTATTCAGAATTTAAGTGAGGGCATGGCCTCCCCACTTGTCCTATATGACCTATCCATCTGTACACCTAGCTCAACACCACAATCAGGACTGCAACAATATAATTGAACACATACATCGCTCTATCACTTCCATAAGCATCTACATCAACTATTAGAACCATTAACCAATAAACAATGACTAATATCAAGCTTAATAACAACACAAATATGAAAGAGAATGAATCAACAAGATGTCTATCTTTCACATCAGGAACATTTTTACCCAAGGGAATCTCTAAATTCCCAATCAAAAGTTGCAGACTTCGATCATCAATGCTTTCATTCACTATTTCCTCATGTTGTACTATTGGTGTATCCTGCAACATTTGATTAACCTTGATTACCTCAAGTTCATGTCTAGAACCACCTGAATTAATAGACATAAAAGACAAATCTTTATTTTCATTAATCCCCCTTTTCAACTACCTTGTGTTTACAAAAGATCTATCAGTCTCGATTATGTGAGAATGTACAATATACTTGACACCATCTTTAAACAAGTGATAATGATTAAATTCCCTATGGAAAATAGCCTTCTGATCATATAAATAAGGGCTACCCAACACTATCCCACAGATATCTAGTGGAACCACATCAAACTGTACCTCATCAACAAACTTACTTGTGATTGCGAATCTGAAAATGCACTGCCTTGTTACTTGAAATTTATTTTTTTGCAAACCCAACCTATTGGCTAAGGTTTATTATGTTGCGTAGTTTTCAATCCCAATTTTGTTACAACATCTTCAAAAATTAAGCTAACTTGAGATCCACTATCTATGAGTGCATCAATTTTAGTATGCTTAGCAACAACCCTTATGTGAAATAGCTCATTTCTTTTCTTATCTTCAGGGACATTATTAAATTGAGAAGTAGAAGCACAACTATCAAACGAAACACTGGAAATAGGAGCCTTACCTTTTAAAACCATTTCTCTTATCTTAGTTTCATCTTTAGACTTTGAACCAAGATCCATAACAACATTTATGGACTCCTTACCTTTCTGTTTACGAGATCATTTTGGCTTCAATTCAGGATGCAATTTCCAAAAATGATCTTCATCATGACCTTACCTGTCATAATGAGATCATGAGAGCTTATCATCCTTCTTCTTAATGGTAGCTATTTTCTTCCCCTTTCTTGTATGTTCAGATTTACCTTCAGAATTAGATGGCTTCTTGTCAAAATTATCAATGAAAGTACCCTTCCCTCTTGACTCTAAGTGTGTAGCTTGTACACAAACTTTATCCAGATTAATAGGATTCAAAACCAAAATAGAATGTCTTAGATAAGAGTGAAGACCACCTATGTACTTTAGCAAGGTATCCTGGGTGTACAATGGAACACTCAATGCAATAGCTCTTTTCCTGAATTCATGGGTGTACTCTTGGATAGTTTGAACTTTCCCTTTCCTAAAAATTTTCTAGTCCATAATTAATTGTTGCATATGGCCTAGGGAATAAAATTTCTTCTTAAGAGCATTAACAAATTCTGACCAAGTTAAATTGAATCTACCATGTTGTGAAATTTTTGCCTGAATTCTACTCTCCCACTAGGTGAGAGTTGTTTTTCCTGACTAAAGAGTAGCTAACTAGATCCGAGAAGCATAATCTAAGAGACCTTGAACTCTACATTACACTTCTACTTGTTGAACCCAGTCATCTAATTTCTTAGCATTTAATTCCCCACAATATTTAGGTAGATCAAATTTTACATCCAACTTAATTTTAGGCTTATGTGCAACCTTGAAAGGATTAGCAGAAGAAGTAGAATCTGTAGAAGAAGGAGACTATGGAGAAGAAGGAATTTTTGGAGGTTCATCATCACCTCCTGGTCTTTTCCCTTTGTCCTTCCGATCTTCACGCTTCTCTTTCTTTGAAGAATCTCCTTTTCCTCGCTTCTTCTACTCTTGCTTTTCCTGCCTTTTTTGAAAAAGAACTTCTACCATTTCTTTCATTTTGAGAATAGCTTTTTGAAAACTCTTCTCATCAAGCTCTGACCTTTTGCTAGCTTTTGATCTTTCCATCTTTGGAAAAATTATTCGTTTACCGATCTCAAGATTGTATTATGCAAGCGTGCCTTCACCTCTACAAACACTAGTCACAACAAAGCTCTGATACCACTTGATCTGATGTTAGGATCTAGGACTGTTGTACATGAATAATAACTTTTACGATGATTAAATTGAAGATCTTTAAGGCGTAATTGAAATGCTTAATTTCAAAAGTAATTGAAATGCTTAAATAAATAAAGCAATAATAAAGTGATGAATAGAATAATAGAGAGAAAGAGAGATAAAAAGACAAGACTCAAGTTGATAACGAAGTTCACCAAGATGGCTATGTCTCTGGGTCCTTCTCTAATAGAGTGATCGATCCTTTATTATGCTCCAATTAAGATTACAAGGCTTGAACTAAATAGTTTCGAGTCTCTTGGCTTACAAGAGTTACAAAGTTCCTCTCCTTCAAGCACGACAGAATAACACTCTCCCAAAACACATAGTTGAAAAAACTCTACAAGAAAACTCTCTTACAAAATTCACCACTTTGAAGTCACCACTTGGTTATCCCAAGTCCTAAATTCCCCCTTTTTATACATAATTTTCCCATATGGGGTTAAACCACCATATTTAATAAAATAACCCCCTTACAACAAATTTGCTTTATTTTTACAAATAAAACAATAATATCAACCATTACCCCCTTAAAAAACAAATTATTCCCTTCGGGTTCCATATTATTTATTTATTTTTTTCTTTTCTCGTAGGAAAGCCATTTAGAGGTTGATTAGTTTTAATATTAGTTTTAACAACCAAAGTCTCCCATATATTCATGACCCTCATAATTTCGAGCTATAAAAATCATAAGGGATTAAATTTGTTTTAAGTTTGAAGGTTAACTTTAATTTTAGTTTTAAAATATATTTTATGAAAATATTTTTGATATTTTAAGCCCCTTAAAAATATCATTTAAATCCCTTAACATCTTTTAAAATCCTCTAAAAATCTTTTAAGATCCTTAAAAATCTTAAAGAATCTTTATACATCCCCTTAAAAATCTTGCAGTATGGAATTTTAAAACTTAGAAGGTTTTAATAATTTAAATATAAGGAAATTCAACTTTTAAATTCTATTTTAAATAGTCATGTAATCATTTTTTCCATGTTACCATTCTTGCCACGTCATCATTCTTGCGACATCATCATGGTCAACCCTCAACTTTGACCGACCATAACTTTCACGTACGAACTCAGATTTGGTCTATTCAAAATGTGTTGGAAAGCTCTTGACGAGATCTTCAACATGGTGATGAAATATGGAGCATGTGGAAAACTTCAATTTTTGATGACACGTATCCACATGGATCAAGCCTAAAACCCTAAACTGGGACTAAATTGCCCAATTTGGTGTATGAGTCCCTATTCACATAAAAAGTCATAATTTTAGAATTGTAGACCTTGTTTCAAGAAACTCTAGTTTTCTAGGTTCCCCTTTGCTCATTCTCAATTTATCATTCTAATTTTAAGTTTCATTTCTTAGGTTACATAGCTATATTTTCATATCATTTGCATTTTCTTCGTTTTAAGCCTTTGCGTAGTGGTGAACCCCCTCCTTTGTTTAATCACACCCAAGGAGACCTTGTAACAACTCCTGGTAATAGAATCAATAGTTTGAGATCTCTAGGGTTTCCTTGAATGAACTAGAGCAAAATAGGAAGAGGATCATCACCCCTCTTTTGTATGTTCCATCTCCTAAAATGTGGAGCACCCTATTTCCATGTGTTCATTTTGGTCAACCTAAACTTCAAACCCTTTATTTCTGATTTGGAGTGCACTTTAGACCTAGATCTATCTTACATTAACTTTGCATTAGGTCTTTCATTAGTTAATTTTCATTTAGGGCTTCTAAATATTGCATTAGTGAAATCATATATAGGTTGCATTTTTGCATCTTGCATCATTGGAATTTTATTTTAAATCTATAATTGCATATAGTCAAGATGACATACAAATTAGAAACCTTAACATTCACTCAAAATTTGTTGAATTTAGTGCCAAAACCCTCATCTGGGACTTATTCGCCCCTCTAGGTGATTTAGTCCCAGTACAAGTTATTTTACCCGATTTCTTGAAATTTTGTGTCATGTATTTTTCATCATTTAAACCCTTCAAAAACCGTAAGTGGGACTCATACACCCCTTTGGAAAATTTAGTCCTGTATCGAACCTTAATCTACATTTTACATCATTAAAAACCTTATTTTTGTGCTTTTGTTTCTTGTTGTTAGATCTCTATTTTAGATTATTGAGTTTCTGTTTCATTTGTTTTATTGGAACTAGCTTAATTTGGTTTCATTTCAAGTGCATTCATAGACATAAGAATCAAAATTAAAGAATATCATTTATCTTGTGTTTGTTGCATTTATCTTGCATTAATTGAGTGTCACTTGCATGAGCTTTAAAACTTGGTGTCCTATTGCTAATACTATAGTGAGATGTAGTTTGAGATTCATGTCATCCCATGATTGAACACTCATCATGGATCTTAGGTTATCTATCTCTTTCACTCATAGTGTTGACACTAGTGCACTAGGTATGGACCATACCCTTAACAACTCTTTACCTTCAAGTAGTATGAAAAGTGTTGAAACAGTGGCTGCTAGTGTTCCTCAAGAAAACATAATCCAAATCCATGAGGAGTTAGAAAACCTACAACATCAAGTGAGCACAATTTTTTTTTCCACCACTACTATCCCTACAATAGATAACATACACTTCATGCTTGAAAGTGAGCAAGGAATAGAACTTGTGCATAACTTAGCTTGAATATTTTTGGGAAAAATCTTACCTCAACCAATTGTTGTGCTCAATCTTCAAACAATGTACAAAGTCAAGGAGTTTCAACCTAGATTCCTCCTCCCACAACCATTTCCTCTATTCCTACTTATACCAATCCTCAAGTAACAATAACAATGCAACCCACTAATAATGTCTTTCCTACCTTGGGTATTTCCACTAGCAATCCTAGTACCTTTGTGGCATCTCATGTCATATCTCCTACCACTTTACCTCCCATAAGCATTCCATTCACTTCCCCCTCAAACACATATACACCTCCATCTCAAAATACAACCAATGATGCCATCCTTAACCAACTCTTGCAAAATGTTTCATCCCTTCATAATAAAATTTCCACCATTAGCCAAAATCAAAATGGCCAACCTTCATACTATTTCAAAAGAAATCCCTTATCCTTGGAGAGATTGAGAATGTCGATACCACAAGGTATAGATATTCCTAGGTTTGAGGAATATGGAGGAAAAGGAGACCCTTCTAATGATGTTTCCACTTATACCACCTTATGTAGTGATTTTTTCCTTGAATATAAGCTCTTGGCTAAGCTTTTCCCTTAGGTTCTTGAAATATACCACTTTAGAATGGTTTTCCTCATTACCAAATAACTCAATTCATTTATTCAATGAACTTGTTGAGGCATTTATTAACCATTTCCTAGTGCACATGACCCCTAAGATGACCTTAGCTGATTTGATCAGATGTAATTAAATGGATGATGAATAGGTTACTGAATTAATTTCATGCTACCAAATTCTTTATTCCCTAATCGATGTAAAGATTCCCAATCCTCATCTTCAATGAATGTTCATTGAGAACTTGCAAACTAAGATACAAGATAAGCTTAACATGATGAATTTTCCTTCATTTGTATGCTTGTGTACCACCCTTCGTGATTATCAAAACTTGGTTAGTATTCATGAAAAAAAACCCACCTCTAGTCATCTTGAGATGCCTAAATCCACAAATCAAAACAATTACCAACCTTTTAGGAAAAAAAATGAAGGCTTCCTTCAACTAAATCCCCCTCAACCAACTCAACATGTTGATACCCAAGTGGTTGCTATAAAGAATAAAATTCCTTTTACATTTGGGGATCTAGCTAGACAATTTACTACCTTACCAAATATCGTCCATAACACAATGTTACAAATTCTAGAATAGAAAATGATTTCCTTACCTCCCATTAAAAACACCTAATCCTAATAATCCTTTACCCTTTAACTTTATATCTAATCCCTATTGTCATTATCACCGACAAAATGGACAAGATACAAAACATTGTAAGCGTCTTAAACATATCATGCAAGATCTCATTGATTCTAGTCAACTTCAAATTGGAGGTGTTAATGATCAAGGAATTAAGTCTGTTGCCTCTCCTAACCAAAACTTGCAAATCTTTACCAACCCTATGCAAAATCATAATATTTCATTTGTTAAAGCTAGTGAAACTAAGAAGAATGATGTGATGAATGTTGACATGTATGATGAAAACATGGATACCATTGAATAAGGTCCTATGGATACTGATAAACAAGGTCTTATGCATGATATGGTTGCGTTGATTGAAACACAACCTCGTAAGGGCCGAACTAAAAAGCTTCATGACATTTTTTTCTCATCTAAATATATAATTAGAAATGCACTTGATGGTCCTCTTTACATATCTGGTTGAGTCAATGATAAGCTCACTAATGGGATATTAATTGATCTCGTTTGTGGAGAGAATGTGATCACTAATAATTCTTACTTGTGCATGAAATCTATCAAGAAACATTTGATAAACTGAAAGCATGGATAAAAAAGCATAATGGCTTTTCTTTCCCTACAATGGGATCGATCACCCTTCCTCTAAAAATTGGACCGAAACAATTAGATGTCTCATTATCCATCATCCTGATGTTGGATCAATTCCATGTGAAGCTTGGGTATGCTATGCTCCATGGAAGCCATCCCATCATTCATGCATAAATGTTTAAAGTTTTCCTTTGATAATGAAATCTTTATTGTGCATTATAGTGGCTTTAATACTATGTCTTCCCATGGGAAATTTTCATTAGATTTCTTTTGGCCCAAGCCTATGGAACCTATTAAACCTTGTGAGAACTTCTTTTCAAATCCTATCAAAATTTGAAGGTGAAATGCATAGTGAAAAATATCTCTTAGAAGCATGACTCAACCCATGATTGAGCCTCCTATCCTTGATGAAACTATGATTGAACCAAAATACCTTCCAAATAACCAAGACCAACCTAACACAAATCCTTTTCTTATCTCCTACAAATGAATAAGAGACAACCAAAAAAATCCCATCGCACCTCCTAAGAAAATTATTTTTACAAAGCTAAAGAGAAAGTGGTTGAAAAGCCTCTCATGGTTCCTTCCATTCCTCCCCTTAGGGAAGAAAAGATACTCATGGTTGATAGACCTGCTCCTACACAAACAAAAGTTGAAAATTGTATTAAAAGAAAGAGAAATAGACATCGTGCTATTACTTGAAGGTCAAATGAGGAAAAAAAACAAAGAAAATAAACATCTAAACTTAAGTGAAGAAACATATGAGGAGTTTTCCTCTTTGCCACAACAAAAAGATCCTATATCACAACCGCAATAAGAGCTAAATCCTTCTTTGGACATTATCATTCAATCTTATGTTGTGATTATCTTGGACGATGATGATGAGATTGCTAAAATTAATGAGGAAGTGCATAATGAGTTGAATACATTGTTCTCCTCTTCTATGCACATAAATGAAAATTCCCCTAAGAAGAATGTTGAACTTGGTAATGACCCTAGTTTGCCACCTTTTGTCCCTTTGGCTAGTTGTCTGCCTTATGTATACGATGAACACAATTGGTATGTAGAAGGCCTACTAATAGGTTGAATCACATGTGCCTTACTAGTATTTTGAATTGTTTTCTTTCTCATGTTATGTGTGTGATTGCATGTGCATAATGTGTTCCCTCGTACCGTTCTATTTGATGTATCTCTCTCTTTGTGGAATTCCTCTATTTGTATCTACATTCTTCTATTTTTCATAAACTTTTATCTTCTCTTTGTCTTGCATTTTATTTTTTGGGATGACACATGACATCGAGACATTTATATCTCTTCCATGTTAATGAAAAATATTTTCCTTTATTTTTTATTTGTCTTGTGTTTTTCTTTTGGGGATGACACAAGGCTTGAGACATTTAGGTCTCTTCCATGTTGACCCAAAATCTTTTCCTTTATCTTTTCTTTGTCTTATGCTTTCCTTTTGGGGATGACACAAGGAATCGAGATATTTAGGTCTCTTCCATGTTGACCCAAAATATTTTCCTTTATATTTTCTTTGTCTTATGTTTTCCTTTTGGGGATGACACAAGGAATCGAGATATTTAGGTCTCTTCCATGTTGGCCCAAAATATTTTCTTTGTTTCAGACTCTCTCTTTGTGTCATTCTTCCTTGATCCATAGTATTTGGGGAACAATTACAATTCCAAGCTCTATAACAACATTGTAGGAAAGGCATACTGACTCCAAATCTATGGATCCCTTATGTGATTTTAGGATTTCATTTTGGGGGTAACCCCTTTTCATGACGTAGGTTCATTTGGAAACATATGACTTGGCATAGGGCTTTCCAACTAACCTCTCATGTCCTCTTTATTGTTAGCATTTATCATTTGCTACTTTAAAGTAATTTCTCATACAAGGGTGTTTAGCAATTTTTTTAAAGTGGGGATATACATTGGCATTATTCTTTTGCATTTCAATTACAACACATGTTTCATTGTGTAGTATTCTTACTTCATGTGATTCATCTTTCACTTTTTGGTGACATTGGGTGTGATGTCCTTCAAGAGCATGATCTCTCTTAGCATATTATATTCCTCTTAGTGGCTTGATGTGACACACGGTGTCCCCTAAGTTGTGAATCTTATATTCTTTGATTGGTCCTCTCTTGGAGACATTAGGCACAATGTTCCCTAAGTTAAGACATTACATGAACTAATAAAAACTCCTTTGAATGTACCTTACACTATTTTGCATTTACAATATCTGTTATATGGCCACCTTGCATAACACACTTTTCTTGAATATGGAGATATCTTGTTCATTCATGGGTGTAAGCATATGAAGATTTTCTTGCCTCATGGACTCTGTTGTTCATATTGTGTGGCACCTTATCAAAGTTATCAAGAGGTATAGATTTGGTATGGTTAGCATATGGGAGCTGAAATTAGGCATGAATTTCCCATAGCCACTTTCTTTTCTATGTGAGCACATACCAACAACATGCATATGTGTCTCGTTGGGGGCTCACTTAGTGGATAGCCTCAAGTTCCACTAGCCCTTGTGAGCATGTGTTTGGTTTGCATAGTGGAACTCATTTTCCACTTCTAAATGTTCTTGGACAAACAACTTAGATCTGATCCACATCATGTTGGACAAACGGTTGAGGCTTGATCAACCTCTTTTATTTTTATTTTTCTTTCTTCTTTTTTTCTTTGGTAGTGTATTCTTGTACTTTGTTGTTGCTCCTTACATCAATCACATGTGTGTTCTTTTTTTCTTATGTTGGTTTTCCATAGGATCTTGATCTTGGGGGCTTGAACAACCTTCTTGATCATTATCTCCCTATCTCACTAGCATTGGTACATTTGGACCCCTCTTCATGTGAGTTTGTCTACTTTAGTGTGAGTTTGAAGCAAGTTCTGCCTCTCACTAAAGTGGGGGCTAAATGTAGTATATAAAAATGTACCTATTTACATTTTCATAATTATTTGGGCCCTCCGTACTAAAATTAGACTGAACTTTATGCCTTATTTGGTCCTATTTTACATCCACAAGACTTATTTAATGCATCTTTCTAAGGATAATGCCAACACTTAACAAATGAAAAATCATAATTCATGTTTTTGGGTTACAAGTGTGTTCCAAATTTAGTGATATGGGATGAATACACCACCTTGGGCATATGGTTCCCACCTAAGTATCATGGCCTAATCCTAAATTTGGCATAGAACTTAACATTTCTTGAAATTTGGGTCCCAAGCATAGGCTACTGGGACTCATACTCCCCAACTAGTGTATGAGTCCCACTTTAGCTTGGACCTATTTTTAATTCAATTCTTGGAAGGATTTTATTCTCCTATATCTGATTTTTCTTGTAGTGTTGTAATTTCGAGAAATTTGGCACAAACAAGTATAAATACAAGGTTATTTCATATATTTTCTTTGAAGCAATTTTCATGAGCAAGTGTGATCTAGCAATTCAAGTATTCAAGAGCATTCAAGAGCTGATTATCAAGCCTTTTGGAGCTATATTCAAGATTCAAGCATAATGTCAAAGTCATCATGTATCATTTGTGTTTTTGAGCTAACATTTATGATATAAGTATTCATTATTCAAGCATGCATTGAAGTCAAGATTCATAGCATTCAATCAAGTGTCAAGATCTACATTCATGCCAGCCATTTCATACAAGGTTGCAACCTTCATATCAAGGGTTTGGTGAGTTGAAACATTACATATTGTTCATTCATCATTCCTTCATTTTAAGGTTTGATTACCAAAATGGGGTTTGACCAAGGAAAACCCATATCCACTAACAAATCAATATTTTACTCTCTCTACATGTGTGATTATAGATCTAGGTGTTTTGAGTTTGAAGATCCTTTGAAGACTAATTTGTCAAAATTGTCAATAAGTCTTCATAGATAGTTTCCTATAGGCTAGAATTCAAAGTTTTAGATTTGAAGATCATATAGGAGAGAAGCTACAAAAGATCACTAGAGGATACCAAAGTTTTAGAAAAACCCTTATATTGTGACTAAATCAACACCTTGGGTGTATAAGTCCCAGTATACCACTTTTTAGTCATTTCCTGTAGATCTTGGTTTACCAGTTGTAGATTCTAGATTCAACCTGAAACCATAAACTAGGAATAAATCACCTAGTCTGGTGTATGAGTCCCAGTTCACATCAAAAGTCATAATTTTGGGATTGCAGTGGACTTGTTTCAAGCATCCCCAATTTTCTAGGTACCCCTCTACTCATTCTCAATTTATCATTATGATTTTAAGTTTTATTTCTTAGGTTACATAGCTAGATTTGCATATCACTTACATTTCCTTCTTTCTAAGCCTTTTCTTAGTGGTGAAGCACCTCCATTGTTTAATCACATCCAAGTAGACCTTGTAACAACTCTTCTCTCAATTTAATCAATAGGTTGAGATCTCTAGGGTTTCCTTGAATGAACTAGAGTGAAATAGGAAGAGGATCATCCTCCCTCTTTTGTGTATTCCATCTCCTAAAAAGTGGAGCACCCTATTTCCATGTGTTTAGATACTACTAATAATATTTCCTTTTGTAACATTGTCATGAATTCTATTAGAGTTGTCTTGACCTTGCTATAGGAACAAGTATTTGACATATGATTATTGTCATGTATTGTACATTGTTTCCTTGATGGACATATCATTGCAGCTCCATTATTATCCCACTATATCCACTGTCATATTTCTTTCTAGTTTCATATAGAACTCTTTTGTTCTACTAGGATAGTCTTCAATAGCTAACTTTAGCATGTCTTGCCAACACCTAACCTTTGTATCTTCAAAGATCTGCCACTATTAGAAAGCTTGCCACTACTTCTACTTGATAACATGTTCAAGACATTAGGAATATGAGCATATATGTTTCTTGCTATAGCTTCTTGTACTTGTGTAAAAAAATCCTTTACAATTTCAAATTGACCCCTTTCAGCTAGCGCAATGGTTTCCCTATTTACAACTTCCTAAATCTTCTGATAACTTGCTAAGATCATGATAGTTCTTTATGGAAATTGTTTTCATGGACCTTAAATTGTAAACACTGGTAGTCAATATTTTGGTATCATACAATGGTCAATATTTATCTCTACAAGATCAGGTAAGTTCGAACACATCTCCATATCTAAATCAAGATATCTTTCATCATTACCCTTTCTCTACACTAATATTTTGATCAAATGATTTCTTCATTATTAGACCACCAACACATGTCACTATGCATGAGACTATGTATTTGGGAGATTCACTTTAACTCATTTTAGTTGAGCACCCTATTCTCTACCATTCTATGGTCTTTGTAGTTTATGAAAAATCCTTCTTGGATTTTGAAGGGTACCTTTGTTTTCCAAGATGATGATCAGGGTTGGAATTTGTCAAAACTATGGTTTGATAGTACCATTCTTCATTATCACTACTTTCTTCAATAAGCCTAATTTACTGTCTCTAAATCTATACTAACCATGTAGGAATGCATTGGTTTATATCATGGTTATCACCATTCCTAGATGCCAAACCTGACTTTGACATTTATGATCTCCTCATATGCTATAATTATTATAAACTATTATCATGTATAGAGCTTAACAAGAAAAAATGTTCGATAGGGTTTATCCTTTCACAAAACTCAATGTAACTTCTTAACAACACAATGTAGCATCTAGAAGAAAGTGAAAGAAAAGTGTATCTATAGTTGTGAAATGATGATTTATTCTATTAGTATTTATAGTTGGATGGTGGAGAGTGATTTATCGATTGGGTTGGTTGAAACCAGGGTTTCTTTCTGCTCTTCCCACTGGGATCTTGCCTTCCCAATATTATCCACCCATGCTAATTAGGTAATATGGGTGAAATAAAACATGTCTGGAACTCTCTTAATGTGAGCAATGTGTCGAAACCCCTTAAATCTCTAGAACATGGATGAACACTAGAGAAACCAATTGCTGATTTTATTCCATGGTAAGATCTTCCTTAGACTCCATCAAACAACTAAACTGCAAACCCTAGGTTTTTGCAACATGGTTCTTCATGAAGGAAAACATAAATCTCCCTTTTCCATACTTTGGCACCTAAGACTTGGTCAAACTTCTCATTCTTTCATTTGTATTAAAAATTTCATATATAAGCTCTTTGTGATTTACCTTTTATTTTTGACAAGCTTTATAAGATTTAGACATGGATTTAATAAATGGTCCTTCTTGAACAAAATTTTCAACAAAACCTTAGACTCAAAACATATTGAACTTCAATAACATGATATTAAAGGCTATTTAAACCATAAGGTAGAAATAGGCTAATATAACTCATATGAAAACATGATGCATTACTAACACGATGCTTGACTGAAATAATGTAGCATATAATTTTGTTGATTATTCTCTTGGTTGCTTTTAGGATTCTCAATTATGATTTCAATTGTATTAGGTTATTTCTAGGTTGTATTGGGATTTCAAATGTTGAAAAAGACAGATTTATATGCAATTCTTCTAATTTCCTAACACTTAATTACTAATAGTTGATAAATGAATTTAATATAGCATACCAAAATTTTATCCAACATTTTTCACCTAAGTTTTAACTTAAAAGTGAATAACTCAAGTTTCAAAAAACATAGTAATAAAATATTGCCTTTTCAATAACACAATTGCACATTGCATGAGTATTTTCCACATATCATTGCATGAATGAAATAATATTACATAATCCCAACTAGATGAAGCTCATATTTTCCAATAAATTTTACAATTGATCCATGATCATGTTCTTATACAAATATATAACTTACAAGAGTTCAAGGTCAAGGTGTACACCTATGGATTACACTTTTATTTCACAAGACTCGACAACTGGCTTTAAGAAGGAGAGCATCATCCAAGCACTTTTCCTCCAACCATGGACTTAAGTGGTCCTCCACACATATTCTTACCAAGGAGGAGTTTGAAAAAAAATCATAATTCAAACAAATTCAAATAGTTTTTCATTCACAAAACTCCAACTTGGTATTCAAGTCACCAATTCACTCCTATTCCCTTGTAGCATATGAAATAGACAAAATTGTGCATATCTTTTAGAATACTCTTCAAACCCACAAAAGGTTTTTTATTATAGATACCCTTTAATATCTTTAGAAACATACCTCAAAATATCACAACGTTTCTTTGGAACATATCCCTCAAATTGTTGTTGCTACGCTTACACAAAACCCCAATTAGGTCACTTTTACAAAGCAACTACCATGAAATATTTTTCTTGACTGCAAAAATCTATTCCCTAACCTCAACCAAGTCACAAATAGACCAAATCTACAACTTTTAACAAAGGAACGCCTACAAACTCACCCAAACCACAAAACCCTTGTTTTAGGCCTATTTAGGCTTGCACATGAGAGGGTTTATTGAATCTTCAACTTCCAAGACTTATTTCACCTTTAAAATTCCTCAAAAACATTTTGTAGGGTCTATCCATGCTTCTCAAACCATATTCTACTCTTTCCTAATTCCTTTTCATCATACTTCAACTCTTAGCTCCATCAATTTCAAACCAAAACTCATAAAATTACAACTAGGGCAGCGTCAAAAAGCCTTCAAACCCTACTCTCTACTCCTGAATCCTACACTAACATGAATACTTACCTAAATTCACCCATTCCACCAAGTTACAAGAAATCATACCAGTGGAATGGGTCAACATTAGACTTATTCACCCTCAAAACCTCAAAACAAGGTTTACAAACCACCTACAGAAAAATTCTTGTAAAAACCATCAAATCTTTTGAAAATAGCTCAAATAAAATATGAATGATGGTTAACTCATTCATACACCAATTAATATTAGTTAGACATCATTATCATGTTGTACAAATTGTATAGGCTTTCTATAGCAGCAAAATTGCACAAGAAAATCATAAAATGAAGGTTTTCCTATTGCTTGAGTACGAAATTTTCCAACAGGGACTTGAATCAAACTCCTCATGGACTATTTAAAATTTTACAACCAAAAACCAACTGAAATCAATGGTCTCAAACCATATGTTTTAAATTTGACCCTTCACCTTCCATATTCAAGCCAAAATGCAAAGTTGCTTAAGCAACATTTGTAACAATTACAAAAATATAGCAACTTAACTACAACTGACCCAAAGTGATTGTAATTACATCGCAAATGGTCTATTATGACCTTATATGACATTTAGACTCAAACACCCAAAACCAAACTTAATACCTTAATCACAAACATACCTATACCTCCCTTGTCTTGAACTATGTTCTTCAAGTGACTCTTGAAGCATACTTGAACTTACCCACATTTCCTTGCCATTCACCTTTACTCACTTCATCTTTTCCTTTCATCTCCTCCCTTAGTTTCTCTACCCCTAGAATCTATGTATTATCAGGTTCATAAACCTTTGTATTGAAAAAATTTGACTACCGACTAGCCTCTTTTGCAATCAATGAACATAGCACTATTCCTATCATGACCTTATCATTCCTTTCTAACCAATCTTGCATTTCCACAATCAATTCATCCTTGACCTTCTCTTTATCTATTTTTGGCACCAACTGATCATCTTTTCTTCCCAACACTGAATCACTCTCCAAATTTGTTGTCTTAGCATCTTCAAGTCTTGAAGTGGCTACAACTTCCATTATCTTGTCTTCCTCTATCTTTATAAACTCTTTCTTGCCTAACATGATCACCTTTGCTACCTTACCCTGTCCTTTATCATCCTCTAGTAATGGAGTCAAAGTGAAAGTATTCCCATCCTTTTCAATCTGATAAGTATTGTTTCTACCATCATATATTGCATGCCTATCAAATTGCCATGGTCTTCCAAGCAACAAATGACAACAATACATAGGTAAGACATCACAAAGAATCATATCTTTGTATCCACCTATACTGAATTCAACCCAAACTTGCTCATTCACTAAAACTGATTGATTCTCATTCAGCCAAGACACTTTATAAGGTGTTTCATGAGGTATATTTTCCAATTTCAGTTTATCAACCATTTCTATAGACACCATATTATTAGTGATTTCCAGAGTCTATTACTACTTTACATACCTTTCCTTTGCACTTACAAGTGGTCTTGAAAAGTGTTATCCTTTGTGTTGATTCTTTCTCTTTGGATGCTTTGAGGAGTGTTCTTCTAACCATCAAGGATTCTCCAACTTTTGGAGCAACAAGCTAATTAGGAGAGTTTACACTTTCACAATCATCCTCTTGCACCAATTGAACTCTTTTATCACCACCAGTTGAAGTAGAAGCTAGTATATCTGGACACTTCCATGTTTGATGCCCAAATTGATTGCAATGATAACATCTTACTGAAAATTTTCTTGAACCTCTACCTTGTCAACCAAATCTTCCTCTAAAGCCTCTAAATCCACCTCTTTGATCAACAACTTGGTATTTTCTTTTACTTGCATCTTCTTGGTCTTCATAGGACTACCTTGAACCTCTTCCTCTACTAGTTTTTCCTCTACCTCTTCCTTGTCTTTCTTGTCTTCTTTTTAGTTTCTCTTTTTCTCTAGCAGCCAACTGAAAACATTCTTCAAATTTCCTAGGTGTAGCCAAACTCAATTCATCCTAAATTTGAAATATCAAGCCACACAATATACCTTGCTATATTTTCATTTTCATCTTCCACATGACCAACCCTAATACAATTTGTGAAATTCTTCAGTATAGGCCATGCCATCCTTATCCTTTTGCTTTAAAATTTGCAACTTATTAAAAGTTTGTATTGCATGATCACTTGGCAAAAATTGGCTCTTAATATTTGATACCATCCTATCCCATGAAATGATTTTTTTTCTTTCCCTTTTCACTATTTCCTTTTGAACATAATTCAACCATGTCAAAGCAAGAGCTTTCCACTTGGTTTTAACAAAATTTACCTTCTAATCATCTGCAACCTCCTTGTATTAAAAATAATTTCCCATTGCATCAATCCAGTCTAGTACTTCTTCTACATCCAACTTCCCACTATACATTGAAAAATATATTTTCTCACCAGAAGAATCTCATCTAACAGCCTTGAGTATTTTCACCATCCTTCTCTCATTAGGGTCCAACTCATCATCTCCTTGGACTCTTCCTCTTGGAGGTTTTTCATCCTCACCCTCTTCCTCTTCGTCTCAATCACTTTCCTCTTCAGTGGAATTTCCTCTTCTTTTCTTTTTCTCCCATGCTACAAATCTGGCTAAAAGTGCTTCTTGTGATTCCTTTAACAACCTTATTTCCCTACCAAGGGCTCCACTTCCTTTAGGAGGCATCTTGTTCTCCAAACTTCAAATTTTCTCCTTCAAAAGATCAAAAACCTATTCTTTGATACCATTTTATGTAGAGTAGGGAGGAGTTTGACAAAAAATCACAATTCAAAAAAATTCAAATAGTCTTTCATTCACAAAACTCCAACTTGGTATTCAACTCACCAATTCACTCTTATTCCCATGTAGCATATCAAACAGATAAAATTGTGCATATCTTTCAGAAGACTCTTCAAACCCACAAATGGTTTTACATTCTAGATACCCTTTAAGCTCTTTATAAACATACCTCAAAATATCACAAGGTTTCTTTGGAACATATCCCTCAAATTTTTGCTGCTATGCTTGGACAAAACCCTAATTAGGTCACTTTTAAAAAGAAACTACAATGAAATATTTTCCTTGAACACAAAAATATATTCCCTAACCTCAACCAGGTCACAAATAGACTAAATCCACAAATTTTAACAAAGGAATTCCTACAAACTCACCCAAACCACAAAACCCTTGTTTTAGGCCTATATAGGCTTGCACATGAGAGCCCGTTTATTGAATCTTCAACTTCCAGGCCTTATTTCACCTTTTCAATTCCTTAAAAAAATCTTGTAGGATCTACCCATTCTCCCCAAACCATATTATACTCTTTCCCAATTCCTTTTAATCATACATCAACTCTTAGCCATCAATTTCAAGTCAAAACTCATGAAATTACAACTAGGGTAGCATCAAAAACCCTTCAAACCCTACTCCCTACTCTTGAATCCCACACTAACATGAATCCCTACCTAAATTCACCCATTCCACCAAGTTACAAGAAATTCTATTAGTGGAATGGGTCAACATTACATTTTATTCATCCTCAAACCCTCAAAACAAGGTTTACAGACTGCCTACAGAAAAATGATTGTAAAAAACTTCAAATCTTATGAAAATAACTAAAATCAAAGCTAAATGATGATTAAATCACTCATACACTAATTTAGATTAGTTAGACATCATTATTAGACCGTACAAATTGTATAGGCTCTCTGTAGCAACAAAATTGCATAAGAAAATGCATAAAATGAAGGTTTTCCTATTGCTTGAGTACCAAATATTTCAACAAGGAGTTTCCTTGAACTCCTCAAGGCCTATTTAAAATTTTACAACTAAAAACCAATTGAAACCAACAGTCTCAAACCATATTTTAAAAATGTGGCTATTCACCTTCCACATACAAGCCAAAATGCAAAGTTGCTAAAGCAACATTTGCAACAATTACAAAAATATAGCAACTTAACTACAACCAACCGAAAGTGACTCTAATTACATCTCAAATGGTCTATTATGACCTTATTAGATGAAATTCAGACTCAAACACCCAAAACCAAACTTAAGACCTTAATCACAAAACTAGCATGGTGCCCCTGCACTAGGTCCCCAACACATCTTCTTACCTAGTAAGATGGCCCTAACCATCAACAAAGAGTTTGGTATGAAAACCACAAATAATGCACATTTAAGTATCTAGTGTTTTTTCCTCAATATCTAGTATGACCATATAATGGATACCATCCAACTAAGCATTAATTTTTTGACTAGTATGCAACCTTGGATTAAAGTGAACTGACTAAGTGTAAGCAACAAATTTTACACATACTCCGGCTAGAGATTTCATATATATATAATAAATACACCTTTTATTCAAAGCTATGTCATATGTTCACCCACCTTTACTTGACTTGGGGAATCTATTGACCTATTAAAACTTTTGTTTTGATTTTACCTTAAGATTTAAATAACATAAACAAGATTCCATACAAAAGTGATAACAGACTTATATTGATCTAATTGACCAATTAGGTTAAACCCAACCTCTTGAATGCCCTATTACAAATTTGTAACATTATTGGGACTAGAAATTGCCTCTTATTCAAGTTCTTCCTTTTAATCATGAGAGTAATGAATCTCCGAGGTCACACATAATTAGTGTAGTTACGGAAATTGTATCCCTTTACATTTTCTCACTTGTTTGGCCCCTCTTAGTTTATTTGGAGTTAGTTGTGCCTTATTTTAGTGTTGTAAAGTGTACCCCTTTACACTTTCACACTTATTTAGGGCCCCCTAAATTAATTGAGCTTATTTTTTCCTTAATTGGCCACTTAATTCATTTACCAATCCTATTTTATTAGATTTTCTGAAGAGGAAACCTACCATTCATCAATGCCTTAACATAACACTTCTCATTGCAATGTGTGTCCTAAGTTTATGGACCTAGGACCCATTCAACCATGCGAAAATGGGTCCTCCCCTAGACATAGGATCTTCATTTAAATTATGTTTTTGGAAATATTTTAACATATTCAAATCTATATTTCAATTTTGGCTTTGTGATATTTGAATTTTAGGAAATTGAGGATACATTGCTATAAATACAAGGTTATTTCATCATTTCAAATCCTAGAAAAGAAATTCAAGAACCTAGCAAGTTTATGAGATTTCAAGAGCAATTCAAGACATTCAAGAGAAGATTTATCAAAGTTTTATTATAGAAATCAAGATCCAATTGTCATATCAAAGTCTTCTTGCATCATGCATGTTATTGGAGCTAATATGGTAATGTAGGTTTCATGATCCAATAAAAAATTCAAAATCACTATTTCAAGCAAGATTCAAAGTTCAAGATCCACATCCATTGAAGCCATTTCATGCAAGTTGTACAGTTATATTTCAAGATTTATGCAAGGTTTTTTTGAGCTATAACATTACTTTGTTCATTCTTCATTCCCTCTTTCATGTTTCATTTCATTTCATGGTTTAATTACCAAAATAGGGTTTGACCTAAGCAAACACTCATTCACCAAAAAAAATAAAATTCCCTCTTAATTTTTTATTGCAGATTTAGGTGGAAGAAATATCGAAGACCTCTTGAAGAAAAAAATTGAAGAAGTTGTCAAAGTTGTGATCTTCTCACATAAACTCATCTACAAAATTTATTTCCAACTTTATGAACTTGAAAGCTAGACAAATTGGAAGATTCAGATCTATAGCAGAGGCTCCTGAAGGTTATAGAAAAATTATAAATTAGGACCCATTCACCCCTGGGTGAATGAGTCTCAGATCAACTTCAAAAATTGATTTTTTGTTGGCTTCACGATTGCCCTGGCACCAAAAGATCGACTTGTTCATGCCTAATACAAGCACCACAATAAACAAATCCACTAGAGGCAATTATTCCATGTCACGAATCTTGAGGGGAGTGCTGATCATTTTCCATCAATCTCCCCCTCAGCATTACCCAAGGGGATTCAAACCCAAAACCTTTGGATCTGATACCATTTTTTCACCTCACAGTTGTCATTGCACCAAAATATTGACTTGTTAATTCTAAATACAACTGCCAAAGTTTATAGATTCATAGGAGGAGGTTAGTCCATTTCATGAATCTCAAGAGGAGCACTAACCATTTGCCAACACTTTTGGTGATTTGTACACTCAGATCTTCCCTTCTCTGATTTGCATTCTATTTTCGTGTTTTGACAGTATTGAGTTTAATCTTGTTATTCCAAGTGTTATATTGCAATGTGGTGTTAATTTACTATTTTTATTTTTTCTCCCCAAAGTGTTGTTTGACTAGGACCCCCATCTTAACACAAAAAGGAAATTTGAATATTTACACATTGAGTTGACTCACCTAAGGGTTGTAAGACAATTCTTTGAGTCGATCTCATTTCCTAATGAAATAGAGGAAGATAGGTCCATTTCTTATCATATTTGGTGTGCACCCCACATTTTACCCACCTATTTTCCTTCATTTCATTTTGGCGAACTTGACATTTGAGCATTGTATCTTTTTAATTTTGGAGTCTTCTAGATTTTGCATTCATTTGCATTGCATTGAATTGAATTGAATCTCATTTAGGGTTTTAGGATTGCATTTTTTCATTCTTTGAATTTGGAAAATACAAAAAAAATAGTCACGTTGCAAAGCATTTACATAACATAACATTATCATTCATTTGTAGTAAAAAATTGAATCAAAGTTTTATATCAAATTAGGTCTCCTAGTTTGTCATTTATCACTAGTTTGCATTTGCATTTAAACTTCAAAAACATAAAAAATTTAAACTATAATCACCTGTTTCAATCCAGAATCTAAAAAAACATAGGAACCCACTCAAAAATATACAAATTCAATTTTCAAAACCCTCAGCTACGACCCATTCTCCCATGGGTGAATGAGTCCTTGATTAGGGATTTTTACTACATTTTTGGGCATTAAAATATGTGTTTTTACTTTTTGTTTTGTTGTTTTCAGTTTGATGTTATAGTTTACAATTTTTTGTTATTGCAAATTGATCATATTAAGCTTCATTTGATAAATTAAGTGCATTGTGTGAATTCCAAATTGCATTTACAAAACATCATTTTCAAGTTTTTACATAGCATGATCAAAAAATTACCTTGCTTTAAAATATAAAAATTTCCTTTACATATTTGCATTGCATTTTACATTCTATGATATTTCATTTCATTTTACCTCTTATCCATTTTGGGTGCATACTAAGTTTTTGAAACTTGTATGAGCTTCAAAAATTTGTGTCATATTTCCCATACTCTCATGAGAGATATTTTGAGACTCATGCATCCTGCAATACACCATCCATCATGGATCTTGTGTTTTCTAGCTCTTTTACTCATAGTGTTGACACTACTCAACCCTCTGTGGATCCTAGATTTCATGTACATTATTTCCAATGACTTCCCTACACATAACTAATGTGCATGATGTTGAAACAATGGTTGCTAATACCTATCAAGAGAACATAAGAAAGGTCAATGAAGAATTAAAATATTTGCAAGAATTTGTGAAAACTGAATATATTTCTAGTAATTCCATTCCTATCATAGGGAACATAAGAAGGATTATTAAACATGAAAAATGAATAGAGTTTATATATAGCCTAGAACTTATCATTAAAATAAAAATTTCCCCTCTCCAACTAGGTTGTAATACCTTTCCCATGCATGAGAAAGATTTAATAAAACAACACACAATTCCTAATACATCCCTTCCTAAAAAAGGGAAGGATATGATGTTAGAAGATTCAACTGTTGACCATAATCACAATCACATTGATCTTAATAGGAAAGGTGCTTTATTTGACAAGATCACTTCCAAAAACCAACCAATATCTCATAATGATCTATGGTTATCTTACATCCTCCACCTTCAAATACCAAACCAAAGAAAAAACTACATCAAATTTACAAAACCAAGAAACAAAAGAAGTTTGATCCTCTTGAGGGCCTATTGAAAATATCCAAGATTCAAAATTATTTCTACACTCTTTTACATTGGGGATTAATTGAGCTACCACCTAAACCAAAACAATTAACACCACAACAAAGTGATCAAAATTAACCATATTGTTCCTATCATAGATTCTTTGGACATCACACCAATAATTGTCATGGTTTACAAGAATTATTGAGGAAATTTAAATCCCTTAGGGATCCAACTTAACTACAATACAAATTTTTTTCTCCTAGCCATGTAATAGTTGTAGGATCATAACATACTCACAATTGCATGATTTACATTCACTACAAATCAATTTCTTTACAAGGAGCTCATTCTCATCAATCATCTCGACTCATCCTTTTCCTGCACTTAGTGGGGGGAAGGGGTTAGATATCCTTATCCTATTTTGGCACTTGATGTTGTCCCTTTGGCTAGCTGTATGAATTCCACATATACTAAACAAGATTGGGATGCAAACAACTTGCTATAGGTTGAATCACATGTTCCTTACTAGTCTTGTCTTTATTTTATTTTTTAAGTTTTTAATGTGATTGCATGTGCATAATGTGATCCCCCTTACTATTTTGTTTGATGTACCTCTTCATGTTCAATCCTCTATTTTTACCTACATTCTTCTATATATTGTAAACATTTATCTTTTCTTTGTCTTGTGTTTTCCTTTTGGGAATGACACAAGGCGTTGACACATTTAGGTCTCTTCCATGTTGACCTAAAATCTTTTCTTTATTTTCACTCTCTATGTGTTATTCCTCCAATTCTGTGAGTATTTGGCAAATGATGATGCTTTTGATCTCTATAACAACATTGTAGCAAAGAAATACTAACCCTAAATCTGTAGATCCCTTATGTGTTTGGGATTTTATTTTGGCGGAAACCCCTTATTCATTACGTCCCTTCATTTGGAAACATATGATTTGGCATAGGTCTTTCTAAATACCCTCTCATGTCCTTTTATTGTTAGCATTGATTATTTTATACTTTAAATTAATTTCTCACAACAATGGTGTTAGCAATTTATTTTAAGTGGGGCATACATTGGCATTATTATTTTTGAAAGTTTTGACATACCTTATGTTTCATTGTGTGATTTTCTTTCTTCTTGCAATGCATCTTTTTCTTGGTGGTGTCATTGGGTTTGATGTCCTCCGAGAGCATGATATTTGTTGGCATACAACTTTCCTCTTAGTGGTGATGCTACATGTTGCATTCCCTAAGCTATGAATCTTTTATCCTTGAATTTTCCTCTCTTGGAGACTTTAGGCACAATTTGTTTTAAGAGGATACCTTACATGAACTAAGAAAAGTACCTTTGAACATGTTTATTTGCATTTTTTTATAATTGCTTAGCATAACACAACTTTATAACCTTGTGAAGCTTGAACCCTTTTCAAGGCCACCAAGCATAACACACTTTGCTTGCCAGCAGAGCCTTTCCTTTTTTGTTCATAGGTGCTTAGCATAACAAAACTTGTTAGGCCTTATGAAGCTCAAAGTTTCAATTTTTGTTTTTGTGGTGCCTTATTGAAGTTATCTGAGGGATAGCCTTGGTATGGTATGAGAGCCTAATAAGATTCTCCCATTTACCACCCTTGGGGGCTCACCTAGTGGACAACCAGAGTTCCATCAGCCCGTGTGAGTGTGCGTTTTGTTTGCATAGTGGACATCGAGTTTTTCTTGTGAACAGTTTTGGACAAATATCCTAGGCATGTTCCACATTGTGTTGGATAGTTGAGTCTTGATCCCCCCTTTTTTCATTTTATTTAATTCTTTGATGTTGTATGATTATCTTGTCATTGTTGCATACATATGTTTTGAATGTCTACTTTAGTGTGAGTTTGATGCAAGTTCATCCTCTCACTAAAGTGGGGGCTAAATGTAGTGATTGAAAATGTATCCCTTTAGATTTTCTCACTTGTTTGGGACCTCTTAATTAATTTGGACTTAATTGTGCCTTATTTTAGTGTTTTAAAGTGTACCCCTTTACAATTTCACTCTTATTTAGGGCTCCTTTAATTAATTGAGCTTGATTTTTCCTTAATTGGCTGCTTAATTCATTTACCAACCATATTTTATTACATTTTATGAAGAGGAAACCTGACATTCATTAATGCCTTAACATAACACTTCTCATTCAAAAATGTGTGTCCTAGGTTTAGGGACCTAGGACCCATTTTTCCATGGGAGAATGAGTCCTCCCTTAGACCTAAGACTTAAATTTAAATTATGTTTTTGGCAGTTTTAACATATTCAAATCCATATTTCAATGTCGGCTTGTGATATTTGAATTTTAGGAAATTGAGGATACATATCTATAAATACAAGGTTATTTCATCATTTAAAATCCTAGAAAATTAATTCAAGAACCTAGCAAGTTTATGAGATTTCAAGAGAATTTCAAGGCATTCAAGATAAGATTTATCATATTTTTTTTGCAAAAATCAATATCCAATTTTCATATCAAAGTCCTCTTGCATCATGTATGTTATTGGAGCTAATATGGTGACATTGTTAGGATTCAGGTAGATCAAAGCAATAAACATTAACAATTATACGTAGACTAAATAACCTAGAAATAACAATGAAGAATAACATAAAAGAGATCAACATAGAAATTTAACATGGTTCACCCAATATGGGCTACATCCATAGAAACTTAGCCACCCAATGATTTTATTATCTAGTAAAAAACATATTATATTCTCATGAATACAATACCACAACATACATCCCAACCACATATGACAAGCTTTTTGGAAGCTTCTTGAATTAGGGTTTTTACAAAGTCATTTTTTTCATTTGACATGTTAATAGGAAAACAATGACGTGTTAGCGGGAAAACCTTGACATGTTAATGAGTGTATAGTATTTGCATGATCAATCATCACAAACCAAAAATATCCCACTTGGATACTAATTAGCCTCCACACTAAACAATCTCCCACTTGGAGATTGATCCTGGATGACACCGCTACACTTGCAGCTCCCACTAGATTATAGGTCTGGCTAAATTCTTATGTCCACCATTATCAATCATAAAGGCCAATGGAAATTGATGAGGTAATTAGTTTCTCATATGTAACTTCTTTTTTCAACATATCTATAGGATTGTCACTTGTGTGAATTTTCTCTAGCTTCAATTGTCTATCCTCCAAAATTGATTGGATGAAGTGGTATATGAGTTGTATATGAATAGTTTTTGAATACAAAGCTGAATTATTAGCAAGATGAATGGTACTCTGGCTATTAATGTACAAAGGGTTATTGTCTTGTTGTTGTACCAATTCCTCTAGAAAATGTCTTAACTAAATCATCTCCTTGCTAGCTTCTATAGCAATAACATACTCAACTTTAATGGTTGAAAGTGCAACAACCTTTTGTAGCCTTGAAATCCAACTGACTGTAGTACCTCATACAGTAAAAACATTCCCTGCAATACTCCTCTTGCTATGAATATTACCTACCAGACTAGAGTCAACATATCCTCTTAGAGTAGAATTTGTTCCTCGAAAACATATTTTCTTTGAATTAGTACCTCTCAAATATCAAAGAATCCATTTTACCATATTCCAATGTTCCTTTCCTAGATTTCTCCTGCACATGCTTACAACTCCCACTACATGTGCAATATTTGGACTTGTGCATACCATTGCATACATTAAGCTACCAATTGTTGATGCATATGGTATCTTAGACATTTTTTCTTCCTCCTCTTGTGTCTTTGGACACATCTCTTTAGTCAACTTAAAATGACTAGGCAAAGGTGCACTAATTTCTTCTTCATTTTATATGTTAAACCTTTTCAACACCTTCTCTACATACTCACTTTAAGTCAAAAAAAATTGTTTGTCCTATCTTGTGTGATCCTCATACCAAGGATTTATTTTGCTACACCAAAATATTTCATAGCAAATGAATTTTCTAATTTCTTCTTAAGTTCATTAATATGTTGCATTTAAACCTGACAAGAAGCATGCCATTAACATAAAACAACATGATAATATAGCCTCCATTACCTAATTTCTTAAAATAAACACAATAATCAGAATGACATCTTTTGTAACCTTGTTCAACCATAAAACTATCAAATTTCAAATACCATTGTCGAGGTGCTTGCTTCAGCCATACAAACTCTTGTTTAACCTCAACACAAATTCCTCCTTACCCTTGACCTCATATCACTATGATTGTTGCATGTATTTTTCCTCCAAATCCCCATGGAGGAATGTTGTTTTAACATCTAGCTATTGAATGTGTGAGGCTTTCGTAGCTACAAGACTTAGAATAGTTCTAATAGAAGTCATCTTTACAATTGGAGAAAATATTTCATCAAAATCTATACCTTTTTTTCTGTTCAAAAACTTTTACCATGAGTCTAGCCTTATATATTTTCTTCCCTCCATCTTCTTCCTTCAACTTGTAAACCCATTTATTTGGTAATGCTCTTTTACCTACAGGAAATTCAACTAAGACCCAAGTTTGATTCTACAACAAGGAATCCATTTCCTCTTTCATGCCTAGCTCCCACTAATATTTGGTATCTACCTGCATTGCTTCTTCATAACCTTCAAGTTCAACATAATCCATTAATAATATAGAATATAATGATGGAGAAAATATTTTTGGAGGTCTAGCTATCCTTGTAGAATGTCTAATAGTTGCAGGAGTCTGTGGGATAGCTTGTTGTTGTTGAGCATCAGGTACCACTTGCATTTTATTTTTTGGAATCTCGTCCAATACCACATTTTCCTTCATGGCTTGCTCATGCTTCTTTTCATTTAGTTGATCCTTAGACATGACCTAATCATTGAATATAACTATTGCAAGAATGAAGAAAGGGATGAAGGTGTTGTCATTGATGTCAACTGGTCAACTTGTTATCTACTAGTTGTTGTTGGTTGTATATGTTGAGGATATTGAGAAAATTGTATTAAGAAAGTTTACATGTATTCAGTTGTTGCTCTCCATAATGATCTGGTATTTGCACCTATGTTCACGTGGTTCAGATATGTTGTTCATGGTTGTTGAAGGTTGCTATATCCATATTTTTGGCTATTGGTTTGTTGTTTAGTTCGAGTTGTGTTCACCAGTTGTGAACTATGTTCTAGTTGAGGTCCAAGAGAATTGTTGTTGATCCAGATTTCTCTTTGATGAAATATTTTGACTTGTGGTTCTAGAGTTAAGATTTTTTTATTGCATTGAAGATATTTTTGGTTTCTGGAAGTATCGAGCTTAATTGTTCTGTGTTTTACACTAGTTTGGCTGACCTTGTGTTAAGAACTATCTTTGAACTTGATGAAGCATGTTGGATTTATTTTAGATCCTAGTGAAGCATGTGTTTCGATCACCCTCATTCTAATTCCACCCTAGGATGTTTTGGCACTGACCTAATATGAATTTGAAGTTGGATGGACAACTTTAGATCTTTTTCAAAGTTGGAAGTATAAATATAGGATGAGTTAGTAATGAAAAATATACAAGAGAAAAGAAGAAAGATAAGTGAAAGAGTAGATGTGAAATTGATGTTATTTAGATAGTGTGTGTGAGTTGTGTGTGGTAGATCAGTGTGAAGCTTAATGTCGAGTTTCTGGATGCAGTGAGCAGAAGGTGAACTTTATCATTCATGCAAGTTGATCAAGTAACTATGGTGGAATCCTTTGTTGTATTGGGATTGTAGTATCTCTATAATAAGTCTTCTTTGTATTATTTGTATCTCTATGGTATTGAGCCCTTCGAGTTGTATCCCTATTGGACAATGAGTCCTTGTTCGAGATAGTGAGTCCTTATTTTAGGTAGTGAGCCTTATCTCAGGCAGTGAGCCTTGTTTCAGGTAGTGAGCCTTTTGTAATCAGTTTTGATATTCTCTATAGTATGAGTTAATCCTCACGATGGTTTTTCCCTCATTGGGTTTTCCACGTAAATATGGTGTTATTGTGTTTATGTGCTAGATTTGAGTTTTTTCATTGGAATTTGATGATTAATCATTTAAACAGTTTTAAGTATTAGTTCTAGTGATTGAATTAAAGGTTAAAATTTGTGACATCTGATTCACCCCCCCTCTTAGTTGTCCTATTAAAAAATTTGTATCAGAGCTTGGTTCCTTGGTGAAGAGTTGAATCGCTTGAGGAAGATATAGGATGGCTAGCAAGATGGTCTTTGATTATCTGAGGTTTGATGGAACTAATTAAGGTATCTGAAAGGTATTGATGGAAGAATATCTTGAGTATGGTAGATATGATGTGGAGAAAGCTTATAAGAATCCTTACAATCCTCCAGCTAATGGTTTGAGTACACCTAAAGAGACCAGAGCACATGAAGCAAACAATAAGGTGAAGTTCATCTTGAAGAATAGCCTAGTACATTTCAAGTTGATTAAGGTTCAAAATTTGAAGACAACTAAGTTTGGGATGCTTTAGAAAGAGCACATGATGGTGATGAAAGAGTTAAAGAGGTGAAATTGCAAAATTTGGAAACAAAGTTTGATCTTATACATATGTCCGAAGACGAAAAATTGTAAAGCTTATGTACATAGATTGGATGAGGTAGTGGCTAGAATGCGATCACTTGGTGCTACTATAGATGAAACTAGGATTGTAAAGAAGATTCTCAGAACTCTTCTTGATGCTTACAGTGAGAAGGTGAGTGTTATTGAGTAGAATGTAGATTATAAGACTTGTACTAAGGATTTTTTGTTAGGATATTTGACATCTTATGAGATGAGGAAGCCGAGTCTAAGAAATGGAGGAAAATCTGAGACTTCCTTTAAAGCTACAAAAGTTGAACATCTGGATGAAGAGAAGTTTGATGAAACAGAAGCTAACTTTGTAAGAAGAATGAGAAATTTTTTTGGTAAGTATGAAGGTAAGCTTCCCTTTAAATGCTTTAGTTGTGGAGAAATAGGTCATTATGCTGTAAAATGTCTAGAAAGAGCTAAAAGAAATAAACAAAGATATGGGAAAGAGAAGAAAGGAAAGAAGATTAATAGAGCTTACTATGTGAATGGGAATGCTATTATTTTTGATGAAAATTTAGAATATGAAGGTCTAGATGACAATGAATGCTTGTTCTTGGCGATTAAGGATGAACCTACTACTAATTTAGAAAAATAGGTAAAGGAAAGCCCTTCAGAGAAGGAGAAGGAGAAAAATGAAGGTACAATTATCTCCACCTACATGCTAAACAAGAAAATAATTTTTGGGTAGTTGACAGTGATTGTTCACATCACATGACTAGTGATAAGAGTGAGTTTGTTAAACTTGAGAAATATGATGGAGGCTTGGTTATGTTTGGAGATGATACTAGTGCTAAAATTTGTGGGATAGGTTCAATAAGTTTTGATGGCAAGTATGATACTGATGATGTTTACTATGTTAAGGGTTTAAGGCATAATTTGTTGAGCATTGGTTAGATGTTTAGAAAAGGATATGATCTTGTGTTTAAGGATGAGAAATGTGAGATTCAGAAAGGATCTAAAACATTGATTGCTATAGGAAAGAAATCTAAAGGGAATATCTATCAACTTAAGGGTGCTAATGGACAATGATTTATGACTTAGATAAATGACAGTCTATTATGGCATAGGAGAATGTGTCACATGAATTTTGATAACTTGGAAATAATTAGTGTTTTTTAGGCTATGAGAGATTTACCAAGAATTACAAAGCCTATTAATGCTATTTGTATGAATTGTTAGTTTAGGAAGCAAGCAAGAAATCATTATAGATCAAAGGAACAATCTACTACCAAACTACTAGATTTAGTTCATACAGATCTTTGTGGTCCGATGAGAGTGAGAAGTCTACTTGGTGAAAGGTACTTTATGCTTTTAATTGATGATTATTCTAGATATACATGGGTTACATTTCTTAGAGAGAAATAAGATACATTAGATATATTCAAGGCATTCAAAGCAATGGTTGAAAATGAAGTGAATTTGAAGATAAAATGTCTAAGATCTGACAGAGGTGGAGAATTCACCTCCCATGAGTTCAATATGTTTTGTGAAGTGCATGGAATAAAGAAAAAATTATCTTCTCCAAGAACTCCTCAATAGAATGGAGTTGTTGAAAGGAAATATAGAATACTTCAAGAGGTTGCTAGATCAATGACCATTGGATTTGGTTTACTGAAAGTTTACTAGAAAGAAGATATTCATATTGTTGTTTATGTGTTCAATCGAGTTCAAGCAAGAGTAAATAGTACAAATACTCTCTATGAGCTATGGCACGAAAGAATTCCTACAGTTAAATATTTCAAGGTATTTGAAAGAAAATGCTATATCAGAAGAGATGATGAAACTTTGGGTAAGTTTGATGCAAGAAGTGATGAAGGAATATTTCTTGGATACTCTACTAAAAGCAATGCATACATATGTTTCAATAAACGAATGAGAATGATTTTAGATAGCTTGAATGTGAAGGTTGATGAGACAATGAAGAATTCTATTGATATTGATGGATATGTGTCTGATGAACATGATTGTGCAAGAATAGAATAAATTGTGGAAGAACATGATAAAGATGTGTAGAAGAAGCAAGATGAAAAAGATGAAATAGAAGAAGATGCTCTACTGATGTCCCCTAGGACACTAAAATTTGTATAGATGAAATGTTCAAAAAATTAGATTATTGGAGACAAGAAAAAAGGCATGTTAACTAGAAGAAAAGATGCTACTGAAGTAAATTTGTGTTTATTCTCTGAGATTGAGCCAAAGACAGTAAGTGAAGCATGTAAAGATGAAAATTGGAAGGAAGTAATGAAAGAAGATACTTTTGAGTATTTCTGAGAGAAGTTAGGGGTTATTTCCCCTCCTTTCATAAACTAAGATGCATTTGGAGATGCATCCATATGGTGGATTCATGGTTCTATCTTTTTGGAATGATGTTTTGGTGGCTACCTCTTAGGGGGAGTAGGTAGTTTCAGGTGTTGTCATTGTGAGTATTTTTTTTCATTTCAAAGGAAGCTTCAATGAACATATCTTTTTCCTTTTCCATTAATGTCAAGGGGGAGAGAAAGCATGTGAAAAGGAGAGAAAGCTAATGAGAGAAAGTAGGTAATGAGGAAGATGATCTTTTGAGGGGGAGACACAAAAATTAAAAAACTTGAAAAGTATATTCAAAACTGGTATGGTGTCTTTGATGGTTTTTCATATCATGTGTTACCATCAATGACAAAGGGGGAGATAATGAATAATGTGAAAAGGAAAGAAAGATAATGAGAGAAAGCAAGTAATGAGGAAGATGATCTTCTAAGGGGGAGAAACAAAAAGAAAAAATATTGAGAAGTATATTCAAAATTGGTATGGTGTCTTTGATGGTTTTTCACATCATGTGTTTCCATCAATGACAAAGGGGGAGATTTTTGCAAGAATGAAGAAAGGAATGAAGGTATTGTCATTGGTGTCAATTGGTCAACTAGTTATCTACTAGTTTTTCTTGGTTGTATATGTTGAGGATATTGAGAAAATTGTATTAAAGAAAGTTTATAGGTATTCAGTTGTTGCTCCAAATAATGATCTGGTATTTTCCACTATGTTAATGCAGTTTAGATATGTTGGTCATGGTTGTTGAAGGTTGCTATATCTAGATTTTTGGCTATTGGTTTGTTGTTTAGTTCGAGTTGTGTTCACAGTTGTGAACTATGTTTTGGTTGAGGTTTAGGAGAAATGTTGCTGGTCCAAATTTATCTTTGATGAAGTCTTTTGACTTGAGGTTCTAGAGTTAAGATGTTTTGTTTGTATTAAAGACATTTTTGGTTTTTGGTAGTATCGAGATTAATTTTTCTGTATGTTTTACACTGGTTTGGATGACCTTGTGTTAAGCAATATCTTTGAAGTTGATGAAGCGTGTTGGATCTATTTTAGGTCCTGGTGAAATATTTATTTTAGTCGAACTTATTCTAATTCCACCCTAGGATATTTTGGAATTGAACTAATTTGAATTTGAAGTTGGATGGCTAGCTTTGGATCTTTTTCAAAGTTGGAGATAGTATAAATACAAGACGAGCTAGTAATGAAAAATATACAAGAGCAAAGAAGGAAGATAAGTGAAAGAGTAGATGCGACATTGATGCTATTCAAAAAGTGTGTGTGAGTTGTGTGTGGCAAATCAATGTGAAGCTTAATGCTAATTTTCTAGATGCAGTGAGCAAAAGGAGAACTCTATCATTCATGCAAGTTGATCAAGTAACTATGGTAGAATCCTTTATTTCATTTGGATTGTATTCTCACTATAATAAGTATTCTTTTTCTTCTTTAAATCTTTGTGGTAGTGAGCCCTCCGAGTTTTAGCCCTGTTGGAAAGTGAGTCCTTGTTCCAGACAGTGTCCTTATTTCAAGCAGTGAGCCTTATCTCAGGCAATGAGCCTTGTTTCAGGCAGTGAGCTTTTTTTAATCAATTTTGATATTCTCTATAGTGTGAGTTAATCCTCACCATGGTTTTTACCTCATTGGATTTTCCATGTAAATTTTGTGTTATTGTGTTTATGTGTTGGTTTTGAGTTTCTACATTGGCATTTGATGATTAATCATTTAAGCAGTTTTAAGTATTAGAGATAGTGATTGAATTAAAGGTTAAAATCTATGACAATTGATTCACCCCCCCTCTTAGTTATCTTATTCAACAATAAGATCTCCACTCCTACTAATTTTATGATTTTCATAATCCCATAACTGATAACCAAATTCATCTACTCCATATCCAATGAAGGTACAATTTTTATACTTAGCCTCCAGCTTGGTTCTATTTTCAATATCAATGTGTACAAAAGCTTCACAACCAACTATTTTTCAAAAATGAATAATTTACATTTTTACCTATCCATGCCTCCTCTATAATGCCACCATCCAAAGGATTTGAAGGTCCCTTATTAATTAAATAAATAGCAATATGTATAGCATCTTACCAAAAGTGTAAGGGTAGTACAACATGCAATCCCATGCTCCTTGCATGCTCCATAATGGTCCTATTCATCCTTTTAGACACACCATTTTCTTGTGGGGTTCTAGGAACCATTTTCTACCTATGGATTCTATTATATAAACAATAATTTTCAAATTCTCTGATGCAATACTTGCCTCCATTATTAGATATAAGACACTTCAACTTTTTTCCTGTCTCATTCTCAACCAAAGCTTTCCACTTTTTTAAAGTTTTAAATACTTCTAATTTTTATTTTAGGAAATACACCCTTGTTTTCCTAGTTGCATCATCAATAAAACTAACATAATAGAAAGATCCACCAAGAGAAGATACTTGAGTTGGTCCCCATACATCTGAATGCACAAGCTCTAATTTCTCACTCTTCTTCTCTTTCCCAAATTTGAGAAATCATAATATTTTTTGTTTTCCATAAACACATTTTTTTGGAAAACTCCAAGTTAATCTACTTCAGACTTGGTAGCAACTTTGTGGAGTGAAGGATCTTCATCCCTTTCTCACTCATGTACCTGAGTCTATGGTGCCACAATTCTGTTTCTATCCCTGTAGCATGTTCTATAACTATCTTAGTAGCAATTATTTATGTAGAAGCTAAGGTAGAATAAGTATTACCAGTACAAAAATACATGTGCTTACCTTTTCCCCTTTAGCTACTACTAATGCACCTTTAGTGACCTTCTAGACTTTGTATGAAAAGGTAACTATGCAGCCTTCACTACCCAGTTGTCCTATAGAAATTAAATTCCTTCTCAAATTTGGAACATGCCTTACCTCTTGTAGCAATTGTTCATTTCCATTCTACAACTTGATTTTTATCTTTCCTTTTCCAACAATCTGATAGGGTTCATCATCACCTAAATATACCTGTCCAAAATCACCTTGAACATAATCTACAAAATATTTCCTATGGGGTGTGGCATGAAATGAATCCCCTAAATCTAATACCCAAGAATCATTAGCATTATCTAAACACAAAATTAAAGCATCCTATAATTTATTACTTGCAACATTAGGTTCCTTACTGTCATCAAGTTGTCCATCTTATTTTCCCTTTTGATACTAATAATCCTTTTTCAAGTGTCCCGACTTTCCATGGTTCCAAGAATCCATTCTTCCTTGGGATTTAGATCTGCCTTTCTTTGACTTCCCTTGTGACTTCCCATGATTTGTTGGGATTTTTCCTCTCTCCTTTGTTCTTCCCTTGTTCTCTACAGTCAAAGCATTACCCGATGTTGAAGTATCACCTATGCTTTTCCATTGCATTTCCTTGCTAAGGATAACACCAACATCATCAAATCTCAATGTATTTGAACTAGAGATAGAGTTACTTACAACTATTACCAAGCTATTCTAGCTTTTTGGAAAATAACATAAAACCAAGAGAGCCCTCACCTCTTCATCAAAATTCACTTCTACAGAAGTTAACTAATTTGTAATCGTATTAAACTCATTTAAATGGTTTGTCATAGATCCACCTTCAATCATTTTCAGATTAAAAAATGCTTCATGAGAAATACCTTATTTGAGGCTGAGGGTTTTTCATACAATTTGGCCAAAGCTTCCATCAGATCCTCTATTTTTTTTACTTCTATTATATTGAACACCACAGATGGTGCTAGGCACAACTGAATGTTTCCCAATGCCTTTCTATCTAGAATACCCCAATCTTCATCGGACATCATAGCATCTTTCTTTGATTTTCCTTGTACTGACCACCATAGATCCTTTTGATACAAATAATCTTCCATCTACATCTTCCATAATTGATAATTCTAGATGTTGAACTTCTGAACCTTGAATTTACATTCTTCCATTTCTCCCACTCAAATCTAGATGTTTCCTACGTGATCCCACAATAGTGGTTTATAAGTTTTGGCCAAATTGGACACTCAATTTTTTTTTTCTAACTAAATATTCACTTTCAGGCACCTATAACAGCTAAACTGTGAGGAATTTGAAGATGATGCAAACTAGAGTTTCATGAAATTTTGTTTGTAGATTCTAAATATATTTTTTTCAAAATTTTTAGAATCAGATTACACTTCTTTTTCCATCTCCCTCGAAAACTAGTATTTTTTAGAAAACATTTTAAAAAGTGACACTCACCATATAATGCATAATTTTTTTTCCATGAAGGATAAAATTCTAATTCTTTCGAATTTAGATTTTTAACTCTGATATCTAGTGCTTCCACTTGGTTAGATATTTTTTTATTGAATATTTTTTCTTTAATCAAGTTTCAAAATCAAACCAATGACAATTCAGACATAGCGCGGCCTTATAACGCATAATTTTTTTGGTATGTATTGAAATTCAATTTTTTTTTGTTGGATCAAGGAATTCAATATCTAGTGCACTCATATTTTTAAATTTTTTTTTTGATAATATTCTATTTTTCCACATGTGCAGAACTAAGAGCTTGATTTTCGATGAAAAACCTACATTCACAAGAAATAAAAAATAAATATAATAATAAAATTAAATTTATTTAAAATTATACTTTGTGGGAAGCTTATAATAAGGACTACATACTTACAAATTTTTGTTTTTAAATGAATACATTTGATCCCCTAAAAGGTAAATCAAAAGTGGTTTTTTATCAACATTTTGATAGGTGTAAAGGAGACCCCATTATAGGTATGCTTTAAAACTAGCGGGGTTCTATCCAAGGAGGTTTGATGAAAGCTAGTTTGATAAAACCCTCTTCAATTGGAATGCTTTAAATGGAATTTTTTAAAGGTTTAAATCATTATATTTTCTAAAAATATGTGATTTTAGCAAAAAATAAAATCTCTTAGAAATTGTAAACTAGCTTTGTGGAATCACCGGTGACCAACCAACCGAGATACACATGGCTCTAATACCAATTGTTAGGATTTAGGAATATTAGAACAATAAAAATTAATAATTATATGTAGATTAAATAACCCAAAAATAATAATGAAGAATAACATAAAAGAGATCAACACATAAATTTAACGTGGTTCACCCAATATGGGCTACAACCATAGAAACTCGGCCACCCAATGGATTTATTATCTAGTAAAAAATAGATTACAATCTCATGAATACTATACTACAACATACATCCTAGCTGCTTATAACAAGATTTTTGGAAGCTTCTAGAATTAGGGTTTCTACAAAGTCATTTTTTTCATTTGGCGTGCTAACAGGAAACCTTGACATGTTAGCAGGAAAACCTTGATGTATTAACAATATTTGTTTGGGGGGTTGCCCCCCTAAACCCCAGAAAGGATACACTAATGAATGCATAGTATTTTCATGATTAATCATCACATACCAATAGATGTAGGTTTCATGATCCAATCAATCATTCAAAGTCACTATTTCAAGAAAGATACAAAGTTCAATATCCACATCCATTAAATCCATTTTGTGAAAGTTGTAGACTTAAATTCCAAGGTGTATGCAAGGTTTTATTGGGTGGTAACATTACTTTGTTCATTCCTCATTCCCTCTTTCATGTTTCATTTTATTTCAAGGTTTGATTACCAAAATGGGGTTTGACCCAGGTAAACCTCCATTCACCAAAAAAACATTTTTCCCTCTTGATTTGTGATTGAATATTTATTTGGAAGAAATTTTGAAGACCTCTTGAAGAGAAAAATTGAAGAAGTTTTCAAAGTTTCAAAAAGTTTTCAAAGTTGTCATCTTCTCACAGAAACTCATCCATAATTTATTTCTGGCTTTCTGAACCTAAAACTTGGACAAATTGGAAGACTCGGATTTGTAGAAAAGGATCTCGAAGGTTCCAAAAAAATCCTAACTTAGAACCCATAAGTCCCAAATCAACTTCAAAAATTGAATTTTGGTTACTGGTACACTCAGATCTACCCTTCTCTGATCTACATTCTATTTTCTAGTTCTAGTAGTATTGAGTTTAATCTTTCTATTGCAAGTGTTAGATTGCAATTTGGTGTTGATTTACTATTTTTAGTTTTTCTCCCCAAAGTGTTGTTTGACCAAGACCCTCATCTTGACACAAAAAGGAAATCTAAAGATTCACACCTTGAGTTGACTCACCTAAGGGTTATTAAAAAATTCTTTAAGTGGATTTTCTAATGAAATAGAGGAAGATAGGTCCATTTATTATCATATTTGGTGCACCCCACATTTTACCCACCTATTTTCCTTTGTTTGAATTATTTAATAATAATGAAACCATTCCATTGAATTGACACATCTAGACTCAATCTAAAGCACTGTTAATATGTCAATATGTATACTAATTTAAAATTAAAATTTTATTTGAAGATTACTTTTTGTATTGATTTTCAAACTCTTTATTATCATATCTAGTACATGGATTCATCCTTCTAACATGACAACCAATCTGGTTATCCTTTACATTGAATATCACATAAAATCTTACATTCATAAAATATCCAATAATAAGTGAGCATAATAAGCTATTTAAATTCTAATAAAGAGTAGAGAACTAAGGAGAGAGAATAGAGAGAATAGCGAGATAGAGATTAGAGAGCGAAGGAGAGAGAGAGGGAAGTAGAGAGTGAGAGAGAAAGAGGGGAGAGAGTCTGGATGGAGGGATAGGTAGGGATAGAGAGAGGTGATATAGAGAGTAGAGAGATATATATAGAGATAGAAGGAGAGGGAGGGGAGATAGAGAATTGTAGAGAGGGAAGGAGGGAGGGAGGGAGATAGATATTAGAGAGGGAAGGAGAGAGAGATGGACATGTAGAGACATAGTTCTTGAGCTCAAGGGAGAGAGTGTCAGATAAAGGGATGGAGATAGTGAGAGAGAGAGGTCTAGAGAATAAGAGATGAAAATGAGTGAGATAGAGAGAGAGATGAAATTTGACCTCCTAATTACTAAAATTTGACTAAGTATGAAATTTTTTAAAATCTTCCAAAAATTAGAATTTGCATTATAACTCCTAGAGACCTGAAACAACTCTCAAACTTCGTAAAACTATATACATGAATTATAACTTAAAGTATAAGAAATTAAATGTCCATATGTAAATATCAACTTATACTTTCAGAGAAAGAGAAAATGAAAGAGTTTAGAAACATGCATTCCAAAAGTCATGAATGACATTTGGAAAGTGCCAAATTTGGCACTCACCAAATGAAGCAACCCATTTGGTGAGTTCCAAATTTGGTGCTCACCAAATGAAGCAACCCATTTGGTGAGTGCCAAATTTGGCACTTACCAAATGGGTTGTATTGGGACATACCAACCCAATGGGTTGGATTTTGCATTGGGCATTCGACCCAAAGGTTTGGACAACCATTTCATGCAAAAGGCATGATTTTTTATAAGGGTAACAAAATTCCTCATATTTTTGTTTGCGCTCACCGTCACGTTTGCACGTCTTTCAATGCAAGTTTATAAAAAAACTGTGATGGTTTTAATGTCTCTCTTTGCTATCTAAATATACAATTGTTTTTTTGTTTTGATTCAGTTAAGGTTTTGATCCATAACTTCTCTTGTAAATGCCTATGTTTTTGGTCAAAAACCAACATGTGCTATTTTTAGGATAGATTTTTACTCGTTCATTGAAATGTGAAACAAATTACATTTTTAAAAAATATACTCCATTCTACATGTGATGAAAAAAATATCAATTTTTGATTAGTTTTCAAAAAAATTAGGGGGGAGCACACTCAAATTTCAACTTTTTCAGGATGTGTCCACTTTGAAAATTCATAAAATATTATATATTCATTTAAAAAAATATCATAAAGAATGAGGATAAACTACACGGTGTTAGCTAATTTCTCACTATTTGGATTTTTGAAATTCTAAAGAATAGTTAATAAAAAAGGGGGGGCCCTCAAATGCTATGCTAGTTTTTTTGATAAAAACAAGACCCATTTTGGCCCCCCCTTTTTGAGACCCTTAATCTTCATTAATTTCAAAAAAGAATTAGTAGCTTAAAAACTAGACTCAAAGCACTTCAACTCTTGTTCTTGCTGCATCTTGAATTTTTGAGCGTAACTATCTTCATTTTCTCGTGCAAAACATATTTTGCTGATTTTAGGAAAAAAAAGTGGCATCTTAAGAGCCAAAATTGTGTGACAGATCCATGCACTTACCCATATAGGTATACAAAAATAAGAGAACACTAGTACAGTAATTGGAAAACACTCCAATATATAGGTTTATCAGTACATGTGAGTTAAACCTTAAATAAGAGAAGATTAGTGTGGAATTTCCTATACATTTATAATCTTTTGTATCTAATAAGTCTTACTTTCTAAGAACCTATGTTTATCATACAAATAAGGCCAACTATATGCAACTAACATTTCTCATAATATATAAATTGAAATTACAACCTTTACAAGGGAACAAGTGTATGCAAGTGCAAGCATGTGTCAATTTGTCTGCTTGTGTGCATGAGAAAGAGATTAACCAATCACAACAAAAAACAAAACCAACAAATTATATGCATATTTGGAAAAATGCTAAAAATAAAATTACATGTAGGTGAGTCCTTTCTAATTTGAGGTGGAATGCCCAAAAAATTGTGAAGTACAAAGATTTCCAAACATGGTTGAATGGGAATAGGAGCATAATAACTTGTATCTAGTTTCTTCTTATTGGGCTATAAAATGAAAATGATCAAGGTCAAAATAAGCATATACTAACTCATCCAAAATTATCTTTTCTGAGTTCTTATTGTTTAATCCTAGAAATATTGTCAATTACAGATTACACCTGCAATGTCCCTCCCTATGTTCAATTTCCACCTGTATCCAATATGGTCGCACTTTTCATGTAATCTTGTGTCAATCAGTCTTAATATTTGGCCTCACATATTACATTTAAAGAACAAGGCACATTCAAACAAATGGAATTTATCTATGTAATCAGGTTGCTTCAACAATGGTGTCTGCACTTCCAAACAAGATTCCAAAGTACTTTGATGCTTGAGGACATGAACCTATATATATATATAATAATTATAAGAGGATAATTAGTGATTGATATTAAAATTAATAGAAATTTTGAATACTTTTGATCAATCTTTGTATGAATTGGTATTAGGACTTATAAAACTTTATAATGTGTAGGTCACAAAAACGGGTGAAGAACTTGGCATGCTTCTGGTGAGATAGGGGCACATGCCAATATGTATGAAGTTTTCACCTATATAAAATTAATGAAGGATAAATAGTTAATAGCTGATGCATCCATTTACATATCTTTATCTCACTTGAACTATATTGAGTTCTTCATCCAAATCATGCTTAATTTATTTACCCTCTATTGTTACTTATGTGATTTAATCAATAACATAATACTAATACTAATTAATACAAACATTGGCCAAAATATATATGAACACTTATATATCAATTAATATCAATCACTAATTATCTTCTCTTAAAATGATTGAACATGGAGCATATATAGGTTCTTATGCCCTATGGAATTTTTGGATGCCTCACACTAAGTGAATGTTTAATACCATTCTTAGTGATGGTGTACATTTAATACAATAAATGATTAATCAAATACATAAGATTATTAAATAATAGTTTATTGAAATAATCTTGGAAGGGTAGTAATTAGAGTTATTTGAATGGATAAGTGCAACTAGTTAAGTAGAAATTTTGGTGCCCAACACAATGTATTTTAGGCTATGACTTACAACTTAATGTAAGAAAGTATGACTATAATTTCATTTAAATGCATCACCTAAATATATTCATAAAATTATGCATTTAAATGAAATTATAGAGTTGTAAGTCATATCCTAAAATACATTATAGGCGCCAAAATTTCTACTCTAGCTAGTTTCACTTATCCATTCACATAACACTAATTAATAACTCCAATTACTACCCTTAGTAATTGGAGTTATGTGGATGGATAAGTGAAACTAGTTATAGTAGAAATTTTGGTGCCTAGGATATGACTTAACTTAATGTAAGAAAGTATGATTATAATTTCATTTAAATGCACCAAATAAATATATTCATAAAATCATCCATTTAAATGAAATTATAGGGTTGTAAGTCATATCCTAAAATACATTGTAGGCACCAATTTTTTTACTATAACTAGTTTCACTTATCCATTTACATAACTCCAATTACTACCCTTAGTAATTGGAGTTATGTGAATGGATAAGTGAAACTAGTTATAGTAGAAATTTTGGTGCCTAGCACAATGTATTTTAGGATATGACTTAACTTAATGTAAGAAAGTATGACTATAATTTCATTTAAATTCACCACCTAAATTTATTCATAAAATCATGCATTTAAATGAAATTATAGAGTTGTAAGTCATATCCTAAAATACATTGTAGGCACCAAATATTTTACTATAGCTAGTTTCACTTATCCATTCACATAACTCCAATTACTACCCTTAGTAATTGGAGTTATGTGAATGGATAAGTAAAACTAGTTATAATAGAGATTTTGGTGCCTAGCACAATATATTTTAGGATAAGACTTAACTTAAAGTAAGAAAGTATGACTATAATTTCATTTAAATGCACCACCTAAATATATTCATAAAATCATGCATTTAAATGAAATTATAGAGTTGTAAGTCATATCCTAAAATACATTGTAGGCACTAAAATATCAACAATAACTAGTTTCACTTATCCATTCACATAACTCCAATTAATAACCTTCCAAGATTATTGCAATAAAGTATTTGATTGATAATTTGTTGTATTGAATGTATACCATCACCAAAAATGGTATTAAACATTCACTTAGTGAGGCATCCAAAAATGCCTAGATGTGTGTAATGAAAAAAGGATAAAAACTTAAGACACCATTCATAAAATAATATCTCCTTCTCTAACATGAAGTATGTTGAGTTCTTTGTGCTCTTTCTTGTGACCTAAACTCTACAATTTTACTAATAATTTAATGGAAATATTTACCAAAATCATGAACATTATTGTATTAATCTTGGTACCAATAATTTATTATCCTGTCTTCAAATTATTACATATTGGGTATATATAGGGGCATTTCCCTTAGAGCTACCTAAATCATTTATATTATCATGCACAAACTTACTTATAATTAAATATAAGTCACTTGTGTCTTAAAATACATCATGTCCCTAAATACAAGTTATGTATGATTGTCTCCATACCCTTAGTTATATGTGTGTGCATGATACTTAACCATTCAATCTCTATCTTTAGGGTGACACTAAACTGTTGATTTTTGGTTCCTAGGGCTTCTTTAACTCTTCTAGGGTTTTTAACCTAAATGGAGAGTAGGAAAAAATACTAATGATTTATTCAATTTAATGTTATGTGTGATGTTTTCTAACCTAAATGAAGATGAATAAATGCACTTGAATGATCTAAATGAATGAAAACAAATGCAAAAGTGCAATTAAAACTATGTTTGAAAACACATTGTGATATGCAAACAACTAAGTAAATGAAGAATTTATGCACAACAGAAAGGAAAGGGATGAATTTGAGTGCACTTGGATGAAGTGTGATGATTCTAGATTGTTCTGGATGTTGATGGAAATTACTAATTTTTCACAGTGGGACTCATTCGCCCAAGGTGTCGAATTAGTCCTCCTGGTGAAAAACTGTCGGGAGCAAGTTTCTATCTGTCAGAATCTAGAATCTGACAAAATTTAGATTCTTAATCCTAAGGTGGGACTCATTCACCATAGGTGGTGAATTAGTCCTCTCCCAAATTTCTAAAAAATCAAGAGACAACTCTGCAACCCCAGATTTGGAAAAGTCTGCTTTTGGGTTATTGAAGTGAATTCTGCAGAAAATAAATAGAAAACCTTTTGCAAGCTTGAAATAAACTTAAGTTGACCTGAAGCACCTAGATGACTTGTAAACCAATCTTCAACACCAAAAATCTTGTCAAATCTACATACCTAGGTCTGTAAACAAACATGCAATAGGGGAAAATGGTTTAAGGTTAGTGAATAGTGGTTTTCCTTGGTCAAAGCCCGTTTTGGGTAATCAAACCTTCAAAAAAATAATGAAATGCAAAGGAATGGTAAACTAACAACATGCAATTTCTATTGACTTACCAAACCCTTGATGATGCAATTATGAAGTAATGTCAATGGCTACTTCAAAGTGCTTGAATTAATGTTGTAGAATGCTTGAATGCTTGAGTGAATAGAAGAATAAGTGAACTTGATGAATGCTTGAATGAATGGAGGTTAGAATGAGGTGAAAATAACTTATTTATACAATACTTGTGGGTATGTGCAAGATCATCATGGAAAAAATAAGCCCTCAAGTGGCAAAAAATTTAGAAAAATCAGAGTTAGGCAACTTGACGTAAAAAATTTGAATAAGCTATCTATATTATTTCAAAAATATGTAAGAATAGAATTTGTAGTAAATTGAATGTAGTTTCTAAACTATTAGGTTTATTTAAAAAAAAAAAATCTATTTGGTGAAAAATTGAAATTTCAATGCAGTAGTACTTAAATTTTAGGGAAAAATAAGTAGGTGTCTGTCGACCACCCTAACCAAAATAAAATGATAATATTTTTTTTTATAAGATTTTAGATATAAGTAGATGACTCATGTCCTGATGTGATGCATAATTTTTTGTAATTTTTTTCCAAGTAAATAATTAATTATGAATTTTTTATTACAAATTTTTAAAAATATAAAAACTCGTATGTTTGACCATCTTAACTCGGTGAAAAATTTATGAAATTCAATTTTTTTTTAATCCTATAGTATGCAAAGCCTATAATGTGATGCATGTTTTGGATTTAAAAAATGTGATACTGTTTGAAAGCTATAGATGTTTTTCAATCAGCCTATCAATTAGGACTTTAGTCGTAATTCAAATAGAAAATGAATAATAATAATTTATTAAATTCAAAGTAAAGAATAATTTATATTGGTGGAAAGCTGAGAATCTCATGTAGAAACCCTTTTCGTTTCATCAATTTTGGGTACAAAAAAATTCGTCAACGACATACCCATTATATTGCCACTTTTTGGCCCATCATGATCCTGCACATACCCTTGTGCTTTAATATCCATTCATACCTCATCATAGGGTGACATCAACTAATTTTTGAATAAAATCTTGAAAGGAAATTTAAAAATATTTTAAATTTGGGGCCAAGGGGGACTCATTCGCCACCCATGGCGAATGGGTCCCACCTAGGACCTAGAAACAAGTGTTCAGAAATATGTATTTAATGTTGTTTGTTGGGATAATACTCAAAAATATACTTAATTAAGCATGTGATGTCATAAAGGGACCAAATAAAGCATGAGAAAGGGATAAATAGTGAAGATATTCCTAGAAAAGCATGAAAGCTTGTTACAAGACTTTACAAGACTTCAAAATAGGACTTGTTGATTAGTAAAAAGGTGATTTTTAGGTGAATTGTAATTAATAGAGTCTAGAAGAATGTAGAAATGTCTTACAACACTTCACAAAACCTTCACAAGAAGTCATTCTTTTATTTTTAGTACATAAATAAGCATGTTAAATCCATGTTACAAAATAAAATCAAAGCAACATAGTTCCAACAACATGAAAAAAGACCTAAAAGGTCATGAAAATGACAAGGGGAAAAATTTCTATGACACATTTAGCCTCCACTTTAGTGAGAGGGTGAACTTGCTTCAAACTCACACTAAAGTAGACAAGATGGAATACAATAGTCAAGAGGGATGATCAAGCCCTCAGGATAAAGATCCCATGGAAAACTAAGCATAAAAACAAAGGAACACACAAGTGTTGAGATAAAAGAATTGAATGAAGCTTTGATTGTCAATCCAACTAATTGTGGATTAGATCTAGGCTAATTGTTTGAAAAAGAGAATGAATACTCACTCTGGGGTGATAGAACACATGACGGTCCACCGGGTGAGAAGGCCCAAATGTACTCACTTTGGGGCCACAAAACTAGTTTTCTGTAGGGTGAAAAATCCCAAAAGGTAGGATATAGACACTAGTTGGTATGCACTCACAAAAAAAAAGGTGGCTATGGGGAAAAGTCATGCCACTAGGTGGGCTTCTCACTCAACCATGCCAAAGTTATACCCATTGATAAATTTAACAAGGCACCACAAGGGAACAAATGCTATGAATGAAAAGACAAAGCTACCACAGTCATGCAAGCTGCATTATGCAAGGTGGCAAAAATGCAAAAATGTAAACTGCAAAAATGGAAAGGAAGTTCAAAGGAGTCTTGTTCAGTTCATGCAAGGTCAATCATTTAGGGAAAATTGTGTCTAATGTCTCCAAGAGAGGATGAATCAAAGAATAGTATATTCACAACTTAGGGGATGTAATGCATCGCATCAGGTTGCCAAGAGGAATATAATATGCTTAGAAAGATCACAATTATGAAGGAAATCACACCCAATGTCATCCACAAAGTGACAAACACATCATATAAATGGCAAGGATGCACTAGGAACCAAAAATTCCAATGAATTATGGTAAAGTATGCCCCTCACTTTAAAGGAATTTCTACACAACGTTCTATGAGAAATTACTTTAAAGTAGAGAAGAAAAAAAAATGCAAAAAGAAAACAAGACATGAGAGCCAACCTAGAAAGCTCTATGCCAAGTCATATGAATTGAAGTTAGGCTACATCATGTCAAGGAAAAATTAAAAAAAAAGAAAGGGAGTTGCCCCACAGAAAAGAAAGCACACCAAACACATAAGGGATCTATGGATTTGGGGTCAGTATGTTCGTTGCTGCAATGTTTTTATGAAAGAGCACAAAATTGTCATCATTCCCCAAAGCACATAGAACTGTAGGAATGACACAAAGAGAGAAAAAAAAAGGAAAAAAAAAGTCCATTTTGGGTCAACCTGGAAGAGACATTGTGGTCTCGACACCTTGCATTGTCCCCAAAAGGAAAACACAAGCGAAATGAAAATGAAAAAGGTGAAAGAAAATGAAAACAATTATTTTGGGTCAACATGAAGGAGACATATCAGTCTCAATGCTTTGCATCATCCCCAAAAGGAAAACACAAAATAAAAGCGAAAAAGACAAAGACCTTGTGGGTCAACATGGAAGAGACATAGGTTATCTCTATGCTTTGTGTCATTCCCTAAAGAAGAACAAAAAAAAAAGTGAAAAAGAAAAGGACCATTTGGGTCAACAAAAAAGAGACATAGGGTGTCTCTATGCTTTTCATCATCCCCAAAAGGAGAACACAAAACAAGAGTGAAAAAGAAAATGTACGACATATAGAAGAAGAGAGATACAAATAGAAGAAGTATACACATGATATAGGGGAACACGATATGCATATGCAAAGGAAAATAAAAAGAGAAAAGAAAAAAAGGCTAGTTAGGTGAATGCAAGTCAACCATCTAATAGGTCATCTGCCTCCCAATCATGTTCACTATAATGTGAGGGCAGTTGATTGTCCAAAGGAAGAATTGCAAGTGTCGAACCAGGAGTCATACTAGGTTCTTCACTTGGTGAAGAGGATGTATCATTTAAGCTCATTGTAGATAAAAATAAAGAATTTAAATTGTTATGCACTTCTTAATCTATTTTTTCTATCGTCTCATCATCATCATCATCAATATTAATAACAACAAGAGGATGAAGGGTGATTTATAAAGATGGATGGATCAAAAGTGGAGGTTGTTGGATTGGCTCAGTTTGTTGTGAAGGTTACATTGGGCTATTGTGTGGCAGGTCAAGAGAACGAGGGTTGTCATCTATTACTTTAGTCAAAGGTAAAGGTTGATTTTATTTATCTTCTTATATGCGATTGTGACTATGATGATCAAGGAGCTGATGATGGCACCTTCATTCCCTAGCACCACGGTTTCATTTAATTCTGTTTTGGAGTTGTTGAAGTGTAAGAGAAGATTGAGAAATCATATGTTTTTTGACTTCTGAAGAGTGAAGAATAGAAGAAACTAAAGAGGATGGATCAACCACTTTCTCTTTGGATTTATACACTTGTTTAAGGTGAGGAGGAATGATAGGAGTGGTTTCATTTTCCCTTGGTCATTTAAACAATGGTAGGGAAGTATAAAGGGGTGGTTGTTCAAGAGGTTTTATGGTTTACTCAATGTCATACTTAGGGTAATGCATGGTTTCATCTATGATAGGAGGTGTGGAAGTGGATGAGGAGTTACAAAGAGATAATTCAACTATATTTTTGGCTTTAAAATTTTGATAGGTTATGAAAAAAATTCCTTTCAAGGTGTGATAGGTTCCATAGGTGTGGGCCAAAAGGATTCTAATGAAAAATTACCTTTGGAAGATAAAGGATTAAAGCCACTATGATGTATGATGACTATCTCATCGTCATGTGGAAAATTCAAACACTTGTGAACAACTGATGAGATTGATTTCATTGAGTGAAGCCAAGGGTGGCCTAACTGCAAATGAAATTGGTCAGATAGTGGAATAATTTAAAATGTTACCTCCAAAGTTTTAGGTCCTATCTGTTAGGGTAGCACGATCGATCTAATCGTAGGGAATGAAAAACCAATATGCTTCTTAACCCATACAGTTCGTTTATTATATTCATTTTGATATAGCTCATGTAATACTAGAAACTCCTTTGTGATCACATTCTCACCACAAATGAGATCTATTAATATACCATTAGTGGGCTTATTATAGATTCTGCCAGCTTTGTAAAGAGGACCATTAGGAAGTTTTCGTAGTGTCTTTAGAAGAAAAAGTGATATCAAGAGATTGAGTGGATTGGCCCTTATGAGGGATAACATATGTCGTAGCTTCTATCACATCTAGAGGAATTTTTGTAGTAACAGAGAGAGGTGCATCATGTTGTGCATTGTTTGTATCAACAATCATTACATCAGTGTTCGAAGGTTCACTAGCCTTGAAAAATGAGGTAGTATGTTTATGCATGGGATTAGTGAAAATCTACAAATTATGGTTCGGGGGTGCAACAAAATTATTTCCTTGATGATGATTTTAATTTCCTACAAAATGTAAACAATGATGCAGAATGCATAATTTATGTTGTTTCAATGAGATGAAATGCAAAAATGAAATCTAAATGAAGCTTTCACTAATGCAAGATAAAATGTCCTAAAATGAAAAACAAAAAAAATTACTAATTGAATGTTAATGCACATGCAAACTAGGATGCAATATGAAATCATAAATGCAAAGTGCTCAAACATCAGGTTCACCAAAATGAAATATTGATTTTTGGTTCCTAGGGCTTCTCTAACTCTTCTAGGGTTTTTCACCTAAAAGGAGAGAAGTAGGCCAAAAATGGTAATGGTTCATTCAATTTAAGGTTATGTGTGATGTTTTCTAACCTAAATGAATTTAACTAAATTCTCTTGAATGATCTAAATGAATGAAAACGAATGCAAAAGTGAAATTAAAGCTATGTTTGAAAACACATTACGATATGAAAACAACTAAGTAAATGAAGAAATTATGTAGAACATAAAGGAAAGGGATGAATCTGAGTGCACTTGGATGAAGTGATGATTTTGGAGTGTTTTGGATGCTAATAGAAATTACTAATTTTTCATAGTGGGACTCATTCACCCAGAGTGGCGAATTAGTCCTCTTGGTGAAAAACTGTCAGGAGCAAGTTTTTGTCTGTGGGGATCTGGAATCTGACAAAATTCAGATTTTTAATCCTAAGGTGGGACTCATTTTCCATAGGTGGTGAATTATTCCTCTCCCAAATGTAATGCCCCACCACACAACCTTAGGGAAAGTTGTAATTTACTATTCAAATGCAATAATTTTTTTTGTTTAAGTACAAATAATAAGTTTACTAATTATTGCCAACATTCCCTAAGGTTACGAGATTGAGATTATTTAAACCTAATAAGTTACATGAAATAAAAAATAATCTTTAATTACTTATGCACATACATTCCATACATGATATAAATTACATCAAAGGTATATACGATTCCACATAATTTTAAGAAAATGAATTACAATATGATTACAACATTCATTCCCCGAATGAGGTAATTCCAATGTCCAAAGTTACAATTTACATCTTCCACCTCGATAAAAGAGGGGTAATAAATTACATTAATAACAGAAAGGAATAAAGCATGAAAGATCTGGATCCCACGAGCTCTCCAACTGGAAATCTTGTCCATATGAACTAAAAGATGACCAAACGGACTAAAATGCACGTTCCTCCCAGCCACCTGATACCCAAAAGCTCACCTCCTGTGCTAGGAGATAGTAACAAGGAATCCTAGGCAAGACCATCTATCTCTAGCCACAGGCTAGCTTGCACTGACACAACCAATCACATGAACTGAACTACCATACGAACAACTCAAGTACGACTCTAACATCACTGACATAAGTCACATTGCTTCCCAAAATAAAATAGATCGAGAATGTCACAAAGACCAAACTCACATAACGAAATAAAAAATGTTGACTTAGAAGGAGTGTCATCGCATAGCTCGTCAAGGGATATCCTCTGGGAATCTTCCTAGACTCTGACCCCCACTATGGGTTTCCCTGGTGTCCTCTACCGAATCCCGACACCCATGCTCACTCATGTAGAATCAAATACCTCTTGTGAAGACAAGATAGATGACCTTGCAATTCTAGGCCTTGTTGTCTCATCCCTAATCTATACAAGCCCTTGGGTCCATGAGCGAGGCACAATTAATCTTGTTTAGTGTTTGATGCAACCTAAGCTTCTAAGAGTTTGTTATCACTTCATTATCTAACTTGCAAAGAGTTATCCTGACAACACTTTGTGTGTCGACCCTCATTGCAAGCCACTCTTCTAAGACAACACGTGGAACAACTCTACACTCAAGGGTAAACATGTGTGATCTAAGGAGAATGACTCCTAAACTAGACATCAAGTCCATACATCCCGTTCACATTAACCGGGCAAAATTTTGGATACGTTTAGATGCACTACCCAAGGTACCCAAAGGTTGACTACAATTACAACAACCCGTACCCAAAATTAAAACAATCATCTGGAAGACTTACATATACAATGACTCATTTGCCTCACTAATGTTTGAATGCCACACAAGATAATGAAGAATTTCAGACAATTCTTAACAAATAAAAAATCATTCAACCATCATGGTGCATTTAAATAATTCATTTGCTATTTGCATAATCGAAATAGAAAATCTATTCACATAGATAATCATTGCGTAATTCAAAGATACACATTTTAATTTTCTAATTCAATCTTACTAATACAATCTTTAAAATAAATCATCTAATTAAAATAAAACAATTGTTATTTTAATTACACTCAAATATTGAATTTAAAATCAACTATTCAAATATACACTTATATTAAATATATATATATTTATATACATTAAATGTATACATATCCTTTCAAAATATATATTTAATTATTTAATTAATCTATTTTAATAAATAATTAATCTATTTAAATAAATTTAAATCACTAATTAATTTATTTAAATATATATTATATATACATTAAATACATATACATATGTAATATATACATATTATATATATAATATATATATTTAAATAATTAATTATATATTAAAATAAAATAAATTATTTTTATATTAAAATAATATATATATATATAATATATATACATTATATTTATATATAATATTATATTATTATATATATAATATATATATTATAATATATAATATATATTAAAATATAATATAAAATGGGGCATCGGTCCGAGCCCAGTTGGTTAAGGTGTTCCCTGTCGCAGGGTGCCCACCATGGGTTCGACTCTCTGATGCTCCCATGGTACGTTGTTGTCCACCCGATTCCCCTCGTTAAAAATATATATATATATATAATATAAAATAAAATAATAAAAAAAACTTTAAATAAAAATTTAAAAAACAAAACAAACTTTGTTTGGCGCTGCGCCCCCCATATGGGAGGAGGGCGCAGTCATTGGCTGCGCCCAACCTCCTTTATGGAGGCTACGCTACAATGCCCAACCTCCATATTGAGGCTACGCTGCAGCGCCCAACCTCCATATCGAGGTTGTGTTGCCAATGGCAGTGCCCCCCTATTGGGTTGGGGTGCGCAGCCATAGGCTGCCCCCCTCCCAATACATATAAACATTTTTTTATAAAAAATATTTACTGGTAAAAACCAGTGCATAAAAAAAAATACAGTGTTTCCAAAAACACCGAATTTTTTGGGTAGTATTTTTTTTTAAAGAAAAAAAAAAAATTCAGTTCCAAAATTTTAAAAATACAATATATATATTTATAAATATACTGGTATGTATACACACACATATATACTGGTATATTTATAAATATATACCCAAATTTTCATTCATAGCCAAATTATGCAAATTATCAATAGAATTAATAAATTGATAATTCAACAAATGGTTTAAATTCTAGTTTGTAGTGAAGGTTTTCTTTCTGTTGATTTATTCTCTCATTTTCAACAAAGAAATTTATTGTTTTTGTTTCCCAAATTGAACAATTGCTTGTTTTCTAATTTTGCAATAAGATCTAAGATGGGTTTTCATTGAAACTAAAAATGAATTTATTTCTAAAAGCATGAACAAATTGTAAATTTCATTTCAAAAAGAAATAATAGAATCAAGCATGGAACCTGATGTTTTCTCCCAAATCTTGAAAACTTGATATGATGATTCAACCCTTGTTCTGATTTTAGCTCAACCAAGAAATCCTCCTTCAAAATTTCAACAATAAAATCCAATTCCAGCCTTCACCAAATCCAGAGCTTTTCCCCAAAATAGCAATCCTCCAATTTTGCAATCTCTCAAATTATGAAATTCAATTTGCTAAAATAGAGTTTTCCCCCAAATTTTAAATTCTTAAAAATAATATCTCATATATATTATTATAATGCAATTTAGAGATATTTCATTTTTTGAATTAAAAATTCAAAATATTATCTCATATTAAATATTTTAAAATTAGAAGATATTTCATTTTTTGAATTAAAAATTCAAAATAAATATCTCAATAAAATATATTAAATATTTTTTTTTGAATTAAAAATTCAAAATAAATATCTCAAATAAAATATATTAAATATTTAGAGATATTTCATTTTTTTGAATTTAAAAATTAAATTATTTTCCAAATGAAATTTTATGCATTTAAAAATTCTTTTATCAAAAAGAATTCAAAATTTTGAAAATAAATTATTTTACTTTATAATTTTCAAAAAAGTGAATTTTGAAACATATTTCCATTTTCAAATTTAAATCTAAATATCCATAATCTTAATTTACCAATATTAACTTAATTAATCAATAATTAAATCTAATCCAAGATTAGGTTATTTTATTAATTAAATTAAATTAATCAATAAAATAAATAACATTTCAATATTGAAACTAGATATGTTAAATCATCATTTTAACCATACCCACCATTTAAACCTTTAAAATAAGAAAAGAAATAGTTAACCAAGGAGGAATGAACCAAATCAAAACTGCTAAACCCGACGACAAACTATGACTAGGGTGACGACTTGGAATGGAAAACCTAGCTACTATCTCCGAATCATTTACCGTTGGTCAAAGGACACACTCAAACCTGTGAAACCAGGTGAAGTCGATGTCCTGTACCTATCAACTTGCAAACAAAGAGTATGTCGAACATGCATATATCTGATATATTAAAGCACACTGTGAAGGGGAAAATCTCAAAATCGTAGGGCGTTTGCAAGCAAGTGATACAATCCCATCTCCTTCACCAATACATACTTTCTAACTGACGAGTCTAACATCATTAATATCATAAATCATAATCATGATTAATTAAATATCGACTATGCTAATTCATCACATGTCATAATGACATCCTCAAAGTAAAATATTATTACATTAAAATATTCCATACACATCACTCAACAGTTGTGATAAAATAGAAACTAGTACGCAGTCAAGGTGCTAACAGAAATAAAACATACATAGCCGAACACTGTTCAATCAAAGAGAAAAATGGAGGGGTACTACACCAAATTTTTGAAAAATTAAGAGACAACTCTACAACACTATATCTGGAAAAGTTTGCTTGTCGGGTTGCCGAAATCAATTCTATAGAAAACGGATAGAAAACCTTCTCCAAGCTTGAAATAGACTTAAGCTGGCTTGAAGCACCTAGTTGACTTGTAAACCAATCTTCAACACCAAAAAGCTTGTCAAATCTACATACCTAGTTTTGCAAAAAAACATGCAATAGGGAAAAATGGTTTAAGGTTAGTGAATAGTTTTGGGTAATCAAACCTTCAACAAAATAATGAAATGCAAAGGAATGATAAAATAACAACATGCAATTTCTATTAACTTACCAAACCCTTGATGATGGAATTCTAAAGTAATGTCAATGGCTACTTCAAAGTTATTGAATAGTGCTTGAATTGATGTTGTAGAATGCTTGAGTGCTTGAGTGAATAGGTGAATAAGTGAACTTGATGAATGCTTGAATGAATTGAGGCTAGAATGAGTTGAAAATCACTTATTTATACAATTCTTGTAACTTAGTATCTGTTCATACCTCATCACAGACCAACATCAAGTGATTTTGAATAAAATATTGAAAGGAAATTTAAAAATATTTTGAATTTGGGGCCAAGGGGGACTCATTCGCCACCCATGGTGAATGGGTCCCACCTAGGACCTAAAAACAAGTGTTGGGAAATATGTTGTATTTAATGTTGCTTGTTAGGATAATAGTAAAAAATATACTTAATTAAACATATGAGGGCATAAAGGGACCAAATAAAGAATGAAAAAGGGATAAATAGTGAAGATATGCCTAGAAAAGCGTGAAAGCTTGTTACAAGGCTTTACAAAACTTCAAAATAGGACTTATTGATTACTAAAAAGGTGATTTTTAGGTGAATTGTAATTAATAGAGTTTAGAAAAATGTAGAAATGTCTTACAACACTTCACAACACCTTCACAAGATGTTCTTTGAGTTTTAGTACCTAAATAAGCATGTTCAAGCCATGTTACAACATAAAATCAAAGCAACATAGTTCCAACATGATGAAACAAGACCTAGAATGCCATAAAAATTTCAAGGGGCCATTTTTCTACGACACAAGCACTAATCTAATTTTTTTGGCTCAAACATACATTGAAATTAAGCACATACAATTAAAAGTCCAACTAAATTTGCATGAACTCTCCCTATCACTCTCATTATTACCTTTAAAAGAGAATCCCAAGTGGTTATATTGTTTCTTGTTATTTTATTTTATTAATCATTTAATTTTTCGAAGTAGGAAATATGACTAACAATGATATTTAAATTTTTCTTAGTGGGGGTCATCCCAAAAAGGCCTAGATGATTTTAATTTCTCATTATAACTTTGTTGTGAATTTGTGATTTTTATTTCTTAAATCATTTTTACGGTTGTGTATAATTTAAAAAGGTTGAACACTTAAGATTTCATTGGTACTAGCATATATCCTTGTCTCACCTATAAATTCCAAATGGTTATTCATAGTACCACACATAATTATATTTATAGTGTAGAATTTCTTATGGTTGGTTGTAATTTGTAAGTATCCTAAAATACAATATGTCCCTAAATATAAGTTATGCATGATTATCTCCTTATCCCTACTTATATAGATGCATTATACTTAATCATACACTCTTTATCTATAGCTAGGTGCTAATTTAGGCTCTATGACAACATAAATTACAATTAAGCATAGACACTTCCATTAGAACTAGCTTCATATTTGAGTTTGTGCCGATTTACAACTATATTAACATGGATTTTTATTTTCTTTCCTATGCTTATGTAGTGTAAAAATTATAATTCTTATCACATTATTATAATCCTTTCCATACCTTTTTCCAAATTTTATGATGTCTATTCTATCTTTAAATTTATAATCACTTATCTTATGCCTCATTTGAACCTACGTTCCTATTCTTTTTTCTTATATATTAATATGGTGCACACCCTTTCATTTATCTATCATAATTTTAGATCTATATCTTTAATTTTGGGATGAAATACCTTAGTTGTACATATACCATTATTTGACAACATGAATTATCACATTACTAGAGCCACATTGGGTAAATGCATCTTTCCTATATTGTATATACTTGTATGATTTTTATTTAGAATTTAGAGAGACCTTGCATTTTTATATTTTCCTATGCTTAAGAAAAATGTATACACCTTGACAATTAGATCAAGTCTATATTCTTTCTCAATATTATTATTTGATATGTTATACCTTCTTATCATATGATGCTACATATGACACATTACTTAAATACATGACATATCTATTTATATTCTTACGTTACTATTACATGTGAATGTTTCATTAGGATATTTTAGTACCACTTTTTTTATAGGTAAAATTTCATAATCCTACTCTCTCCCTTTCTCCCTCTTTTTCATTGATAGTTGAAACAACTAAAAATTGTTCTTATTTTTACTTCATAATGAAAGCTAATCATTGCACATATTTCCTATACTTTGTAATTTCCTATGGAGTATCTTACTATAAAAATGGTTATTGCATATTTACTTTTAGTGAAATAAAATAAGTACATATTTGTAATTTATTTTTTTAATTTTAATTAAATGTAGATCTTTGTATTTTTATAGATATGGATAATGATCAAGGTTCATATCATTCCACTTAGTCTCAGGAGGAAGATCAGGCTAGGTATAATTTTTATAATGATAGAATTAGAAGATTAGAGAATGCTTTGAGATTTTTGGAGAAAAAAATAGAAAACTCCCCTAATCTGCCTAATTGAGATATACTAATAAAGTATTCAACACGATATCACACATATGATTGACACGATTCAATCATGCAATCCATATGATGATGTTAGCACTAATGAGTTTTATAGGTCCCTTTCTAGGAGTGTTGTTAGCACTTAGAAAATTCAATCCATTTCTTAGAGAGTTTCACTACATAATGTACATAGCATGTTTCCTCATAATATGGGACAACAAAAAATGAGAGGATATACTACTACTTGGTGCATAGATGAGCTTGTTGCTCCATTTATATATCCTAGATGGTTGGAAGTTGAAAGGTAGAAAATTGGATGATCTCCCACCTTTAGGGGTTTTAGGACCTGAAAGGAGAAATTTTCACTAACTTTCATTCAAGAAAAAACTCTTGAGATCTCATGCAAAAAAGAAAGAGAATTTGAAAAAGGGTTGTTCTAGGCACTAGATGTGATCTAATGAGGGGTTCACCACCAAGTCTAAACTTGGAAAAGACAATGGAATACAAGGTGTAATGAAAAACCCTAATTGAATGCAAAATAACACTAAATGACCTAGAAAAGTGAATGAGATGCAACATAAAACTGTAAAAAAAAAAGTGTGCACCTAGGAATCTAGAGAAGACATAATGGAGATTATGAACATTGAAAAATCTATTATCAAGTTTGACTAGGACTCATTTTCCAAGTTGGGCGAATCAGTCCAGTTTTTGAGAAAATGTGTACGAACAATAATCTACCAAAAGGGTGTCCAAATATGCAAAATCCTGAAAACTTACAGGAAATGGGTCTCATTCACCAGAAGTGGTGAATCAGTCTAGTTGGGATTTTCTAAAACTTCAAAATTTGATTATACTTTTCTTTGTCTGCTCTATCCTTTGTGATTGATTTCCAGATTTGATTCTCTGATTTGCAACCTGCAGGTGATCTCTAATGTTCTCAAAGGCTTGATGACAACTTTGATAACTTTGAGCCAATATTTCTCCTTATGAAATAGGAAACCTAGACCTACAAATCACACAAAAAGGAGAGGGAAAAATGTTGTTGGGTTAGTGAATAGGGGTTTTCCTTGGTCAAAACCCTTGTTGGTAATTAAACCTTGAAATAAAATCAAATATGAATGGAGAATGATGAATGAACAAAAATAAATGTTGCAACTCACCAAACCCTAGGAATAAGGTGTTGCAAATATGCTTGAAATGGTTGAAATGGATGTGGTTCTTGACTCTTTCTTGAATGATTTCAAGATCTTGCTTGAAACACTTGCTTGAATCATAAACCCTACATCACATGATAGATGAAACCTTTGGAATGATGATTGACACTTGAATAATGCTCTAAAATGCTTGATAATCTACCCTTGAATTCTCTTGAATGCTCTTGTGAATGTTCAAATTCTCTTATGAATTCTATTGAATGATAGGTGTGAATATGAGTGAAAGAACCTTGTATTTCTACTTAATTATGTAAGAATTCTTGAAATTACAACACTACAAGCCAACATCAGATCTAGGAGAATAAAATACCACCAATAATTTGAATTAATTTTAATTTTGGGCTACATGGGACTCATTTTCCCAAGATGGTGAATGAGTCCCATCAGGCATAATATATGGGACCAAAAATCAAAAGTTCTTAGAAAGGTGTGAAAACCAGTTTGAGGCCAAAAGATCCAAATGGGACCCATTCACCCAAGGTGGCGAATGAGTCATAGATCACCAAATCTAGGCTACACAAGCTAGAAACACCTAAATTATGATTTATTATCGATTGGTGTCAAGATTATCCTTGAAAAGATGCAATAAATGAGGCTTTTGGATGCAAAATAGGGTCAATTAAAGCATAAGAAAGCCCCATTATTAATGAAAATCCTAGAGAAATATGAAAGTGTATTACAACACTTTATAACACTCCAAACAAGGCAAGATTTATGTTGATTTCAGTTGAAAATAGGTTTATTATGCTTAGTTGTTTGATAAAACCTTAGAAAAGTATACAAGTGAGTTACAACACTTTAAAAAACTTTAGCAAGGTGCCATTAAAATCCATTAGTTCACAAGGGCCCAAGACCTAATGTGAATGCATCATCCACATTACAACACTAAATCAAGGCAACATTAAGCCAAAATCCTCAAGGAGGGACCAAACAAGTGTGAAAATGTAAAGGGATATATTTTTCTACACTACATTTAGCCCCCACTTTAGTGAGAGGATGAACTTGCTTCAAACTCACACTAAAGTAGACAATCATGCATCAAGAGGGGTTCAAATGTACCAATTCCAATAAGATGAGATAACAATCAATAGGGGTGATCAAGCCCCTAGGATCAAAAACCCATGGAAAACCAACATAGGAACAAAAGAACACACATGAGAATGATGTAAAGAACAACAAAGAATAAGCATACACTACCAAAGATGAAAGAGAGAAAAGGTAAAAGATAAAAGAGAATCAGATCAAGATTTGACTATTTTTCCATCCCAATGTGGATTATATCTAGGTTGTCTGTCCAAAACAAAATGCATACTCACTCTGAGGTGACACAACTCTTGGTTGTCCATCAGGTGAGAAGTCCTAAAAGATGACACATGCACTCATGGCTGGTATGCACTCACACACACACACAAGTGGCTATGGGGAAATTCATGCCTCAGTTGGGCTTCCAATTGAAACCATATCAAAGTTATAACCCCTAATAACTTTAATAAGGCACCACAAAAAAATTATTTTCAAGCTTTATGAGGCAAGCAAAATTTTGTATGCTTGGGGCTCATGAACGAACAGGATGGCTCTACAGGCATGCAAGATGTATTATGCAAGGTGGCCATATAATGAAAAATGAAAAATGTAAAATAAGAAATGTTCAAAGGAGTCTTGATTAGTTCATGTGAGGTCTTTAACTTAGGGAACATTGTTCCTAATGTCTTCAAGAGAGCACCAATCAAAGAATAGAAAATTTACAACTTAGGGGATGCAGTGTGTTGTATCAAGCCGCTAAGAGGAATGCAATATGCTAAGAGAGATCATGTTCTTGAGGTAAACCACACCCAATGTCATCCAAAAAGTGGAAAATGCATCGTATTAAGTAAGAAAACTATACCTTGAACCAAAAAAAAAAGAATAATTACAAAAGAATAATGCTAATGTATGCTCCCACTTTAAAGAAATTGCTAAACACCATGCCATGAACAATTAATTTAAAGTAGCAAATGAAAAATGCTAACCAAGAAGACATGAGAGCCAACTTGGAAAGCCATATGCCAAGTCATATGTTTCCAAGTAAAATTGCATCATGGAAGAGAAAGTGAAAAGAGAGGGGTTGCCCCCAAAATGAAAACACCAAACACATAAGAGATCTATGGATTTGGGGTCAGTATGTTCTTTGCTGAAATGTTTTTAGAGAGCTTAGAACTATCATCATTCACCAAATGCACATAGAATTGGAAGAATGACACAAAGAGAGTAAAAACAAAAAACCTTTCAGGTCAACATGGAAGAAACATGAATGTCTCAACACCTTGTGTCATCCCCAAAAGGAAAAAAAAAAAGACAAATGAAAAAGAAAAAAGGAAAAGGAAAAGGAAAAAGAAAGAAATTTGGGTCAACATGGACAAGACACAACTATCTCAATGGCTTAGCTTGCATCATGCCCAAAAGGAAAACACAATACAAATGAAAAAGATAAAGAAAATATTTTGGGTCAACATGGAAGAGACATAAATTTCTCAATGTCTTGTGTCATCCCAAAAAGGAAAACACAAGATAAATGAAAAAGAGAAAATGAAAGGCGAAACATAAAATATTTATGACATAGAGAAGAATGAAGGTACAAATAGAGAAATGCCACAAAGAGAGTGGACATCAAACAAAACATAACATAGGGATCCCATCGCAAACATGCAATCACACACAAGAAAATAAAAATGAAATAATGCAAAAGACTAGTAAGGCACATGTGAGTCAACCTATGAGCATGTCATCTACCTTCCAATCATGCTCATTGTATACTAAAGGTGGGAAACTAGCCAAAGGGACTAGAAAAATTTCTGAACTAGGGATAGCATCAAGTTCAACACTCTTTGTAGGAGATTTGTCTTCTAAGCTCAAGGAAGAGGAAAACAATGTATTCAATTCATTATGAACCTCTTTGTCAATTTTAGTGACCTCGTCATTGTCATCCAAGTTAATCACAAGAGGAGGATGAATGATAATATCTTGTTGTGGTTGTTGTATTGGTTTGTTTTGTTTCGAGGTAGGAGGGTCATCATGCATTGCTTTAGTCAAGTTTGGATCTAGATTTTATTTTTTTAATTCTTTGTGTAACCTACAAGTAATGGCACAATGTCTATTCCTATTCTCTCTAGCACCTTTGTTTCTTTTAGTTATTTTTTCAAGTTGTGTTTTTGTAGGATCAGGTTGATCAACCACATGTTTCTTTTCTTCCCTAATGGGAGGGATGAAAGGAACCATGAGAGGTTTTTCTACCACTTTCTCTTTGACTTTATATAATTGTTTGATTTTAGGTGTAGTAGGGTTATTTTCATTGTCTCTTAGTCACTTGTAAGATGTAGGTGAAGGTTTTGTCTTAGGTTGGTCTTGGTAATTTGGAGCTTCTTTAGGTTCAAGCATTTTTTTCTCTAGGATGGCAATCTTGGTGGTGGATGGGGACATGTTTCAAAGGGATAGTTCAGCTATTTTCTTTGCTTTGAATTTTTGGTAGGATAGGAAAAAGAAATATTCTTGAAGTTTTATGGGTTCCATAGGCTCGACCCAAAGGCTTCTAAGGGGAAATTTCCTTTGGATGACAAAGGGTTGAAGCCACTATGGTGGAAAGTGAATATCTCATTGTAAAAGTGAAACTTTAAGCATTTATGCACAACTGAAGGGACAAATTTCATGGAGAGAATCCATGGGTGGCCTAGCTTCACACAAAATTGGTCTAACTATAGGATGATGGAGAATGTGACATATAATATTTTTGTTCCTATTTTCAATGGTAAGGTGATCGATCCTATTATAGGGAAAACAAAACCATTGTGTGTCTTGATCCATGCTTTCGGCTTATTGCATATATCTTGATAGAGCTCATGCAAAAGTAAGAATTCCTTGGTGATCACATTCTCTCCATAGGTGGGATCTATTAGTATCCCATTAGTAGGATTTTCATAGATATGACCATCTATGTAGAGAGGACCATCAGGTGCATGTTTAACTATATCTTTAGAGGAGAAAGCAATGTCAAGAGGATTCTTAGTTCGACCTTTATGAGGAATGACGTCTATCACCCCTACCATTTCATCTATAGGATTATTAGTGATAGTATCCTACTAAATAGAATCATTGTTATCATCTGTTTCAACATTCATCACATAATTCTTTATAGTTTCATTGGCTTTGACAAATGAAATATTATGTTTTGGCATTGGGTTGGTAGAAATTTGCAGGTTTTGGTTAGGAGGGGCAACAAACTTATTTCCTTGATCACTAACACCTCCAATGGAGAGACGACTAGAATCAATGAGGTCTTGCACAAGATATTTAAGACACTTGTGATGTTCCATGTCATGTCCATTTTTTCAATGATAGTGCCAATAGGAATTTTTTTTAAAGCTCGGGGGCAAAGGCTTATTAGGGTCAGGCATTTTGACAGGATGAAAGGTAATCATTGGTTGTTCTAAAAGTTGGTTCATTGTGTTATGAAGGGTATCAAACCGCAGGGGAGTGAATTGTCTCTTTGGGTCTCCATAGCTAAAGGGTACTATGTCTTTGATAGTAGCTACTTGCTTATTGACACTCTAAGTGGGTTTTTGAGGGGGGTTGAATTGAAGGAACTCTTTATGCGATTTTCTAAAAGGTTGGGAATTATTTTGGTTTATAGGCTTGGATTTCTCAATTCAATTAGAAGTGGACTTTGTATCTCAACTGCTAACCAAATTTTGATAGTCATAGAGGGTAGTACACAAGTGCATAAAATATGGTAATTTCATCATGGTAATCTTGTCTTGAATCTTTCTTTGCAAATTTTCTATGAACATATTTTGAAGGTGAGGGTCGGGGACCTTGACATCAATTTGGGAATAAAGCAATTGATGGCATGAGATAAAATTAGTAATAATTTCTTCTTATTTTTTCTTACATCTCATCAAATCATCCAAAGTCATCTTGGGAGTCATATGTGCTTGGAAATGGTTTACAAATACGTCAACAAGTTCATTGAATGAACAAATTGAGTTGTTCAGTAAAGAAGAAAACCATTCTAGGGAAGTGTCTTTCAATGACCTAGGGAAAATTTTAGCTAGGAGTTTATCATAGAGGAAAAAGTCACTACATAAGGTAGTATAGGCATTAACATGGTTAGAAGGATCTCCCTTTCCTCCATATTTCTCAAATCTAGGCACCTCTACACCTTGTGGAATTGGTGTTCACAATATCTCTAAGGAAAATGGACTACTTCTAACATAATATGTAGGTGGACCATTTTGATTTTGGTTGATGGTGGAATTTTTTTTTTGAAGGGATGAAATAGTTTGGAAGAGTTGAGTTATGAGAGGGTCATTGATTTTGTCATGATTTGGAAGTGAAAGTGGTGAAGGAGTGTATGTGTTCGTAGGACAAGTGAATGGGATGCTTATAGGTGGTAAAGTGGTAGGAGATATAACGTGTGATGCCACATAGGAACTAGGGATGCTAGTAGGAATACCCAAGGAAGGAATCACATTACTAACTTGTTGCATTATTGTTGTGACTTGAGGGTTGGTATAGGTACATATTGAGGAAAGTTTTGAGGGAGGAGGAATTTTAGTTCCTCCTTGGCTTGTGACATTGTTTCTTGGTAAAGGGGAACTATTTGTGGAGGCAAGGTGTTTTCCAAAGATTTCAACTATGTTTTTCACAAGGTCAAGTCCATCTTCATTTCAAGTTCACCAAAATGAAAGGTGGAAAATTGGATGCTCTCCCACCTTTAGGGGTTTTAGGACCTGAAAGGGGCAATTTTCACTAACTTTCATTCAAGAAAAAACCCTTGAGATTTCAATGAAAAAGGGAAAGAGATATTACAAAAAGGTTGTTCTAGGGGCTAGATGTGATCTAATGAGGGGTTCACCACCAAGTGTAAAAATTGAAAAGACAATGAAATGAAAGGTGTAATGTAAAACCCTAATTGAATTCAAAATAACACTAAATGACCTAGAAAAGGGAATGAGATGCAACAAAAAGTGTGTACCTAGGAATCCAGAGAAGACATAATGGAGATTTTGAACACTAAAAAATATGTTGTTAAAGTTGACTAGGACTTATTCACCAAGCTAGGAAAATCAGTCCAATTTATGAGAAAATGTGTAGGAAGAAAAATCTGCCAAAAGGGTGTCCAATATAAAAAAAATCCTAAAAACTGACAAGAATTGGGACTCATTCACCAAAAGTGGTGAATCAGTCTAGTTGGGATTTTCTAAAACTTCAAAAGCTGATTATGTTCTTCTTTGTCTGCTTTGTCCTTCCTGATTGATTTTCAGATCTAAGTCTTCAATTTGCAACTAGTAAGTGATCTCCAATGTTCTCCAAGGCTTGATGACAACTTTTCTCCAATCTTTCTCCTTATGAAATATATAACCTAGACCTAGAAATCATACATAAAGTAGAGGAAAAAATGTTGTTGGGTTAGTGAATAGGGGTTTTCCTTGGTCAAACCCCTTGTTGGTAATTAAACCTTGAAATGAAAGAAAATCTAAATGGAGAATGATGAATGAAAAAAAAAGCAATGTTGCAACTCACAAAACACTAGCAATAAGGTGCTACAAATATGCTTGAAATGGCTACAATGGACGTGGTTCTAGAATCTTTCTTGAAACACTTGCTTGAATCATAAACCCTACATCACATGATAGATGAAACCTTTGACATGATGATTGAAACTTGAAGAATGCTCTAAAATGCTTGATAATTTTCCCTTGAATGCTCTTGTGAACTCTCTTGAATACTAAGTGTGGATATGAGTGAAAGAACCTTGCATTTATACTTTATGATTCAAGAATTCCTGAAATTACAACATTACAAGGTAACGCCAAATCTAGGAGAATAAAATCTTGCTAGAAATTTGAATTAATTTTAATTTTGGGACACATAAGGCTCATTCACCCAAGATGGCGAATGATTCCAACCAAGCATAATGTATGGGACCAAAAATAAAAAGTGCTTAGAAATGTGTGAAATTGGTTTGGGGCCAAAAGATCCAAGTGGGGCCCATTTTCCCAGGGTGGCAAATGAGTCCTAAATCACCAAATCCAGGCCACACAAGCGAGAAACATTTGAATTATGATTGGTTACTGATTGGTGTCAGGATTATCCTTGAAAAGATGCAATAAATGAGGCTTGTGGATGCAAAATAGGGCCAATTAAAGCATAATAAATCCCAATTATTAATGAAAATCCTAGAGAAATGTGAACGTGTGTTGCAACACTTTACAACACTCCAAACAAGGAAAGATTGATGTTGATTTCAATTAAAAACAGGTTTATTATGCTTAGTTGTTTGATAAAACCTTAGAAAAGTGTGGAATCGAGTTACAACACCTTACAAAAATTTAGCAAGGTGCCATTAAAATCCATTAGTTCACAAGGGAGCAAGACCTAATGCAATTTTTTTATCCATATTACAATGCTAAATCAAGGCAACATTAAGCCAAAATCCACAAGGAGGGCCCCAAAAAGTATGAAAATGTAAAGGGATACATTTTTATACACTAAAACCAATCACATATGGCCTCACAATGACAAATTCCCATCTTATTTTTGAAAAAATTATATTTCAAGTTCCATTTAGGGTTAGATGTGGATTACACATCTATTCCTACACATGCTAGAAAAGGAAAAGTGAGGTTTTCCAACAAATCTCAATATAGATGTGTAGATTTTCCACCACCCATCAAAAAGAGGGAATTAGTTGGTCCAAACCTTTTGTTTCTTTCAAAACATTTGGAACTAGTAGAAGTAGAAGGTGCAATAGTAACACCTACTAGATTTGACCTTTTTGATAGTATTTCCATGATTGCTACTCAGGTCAATCAAATGTCATTTGATTATGTAGGAAGGTACTTATTATGTCCATGGATTAGAATTCCTCCCACTAAGGCTACATCCACCAATTATGATCACTACATTCATGCAAAGCTACCATCACCATCAGGTGTGGCCTAGATGAGTGAAGCCACTTTGCGTAATGTGTTTTCAACTTTCATTGTTGATTTACTATCATCATACCAGTTTATTAGTGAGGAGTATGGGATTCCTTTAGATGTTGTATTGGCTCATATTAGATGACATTATGGTAGATAGTCGGGTCAGGGTGAGGTGTCTTCATAGGACCAACATATTCCAAACCAGCCTACAACCCTCGTACAACATCAGGTTGAGGTTATTGCACCTGATGTACATGTCACATATAGCACACTTATCTTTGACCTTGTTCCTTTACCTAATACCAGTGTCCCTGATGTGACCATACATTCTTGTGCCATTAGTGGGATTGGTAGAGTACTCTGAAATGAAACACATGTACTTGAATAATTGCTATATTTTGTGTTCTAAAAATTCACATGTATATTAAATAAAATTGACTTTAAAGTAGTTCTCACTCTTCATTGAAATTTTGTATTTGAAAATTTATAGCAATATGAGGATTTGTCTATTGGCATGATGTTTTTCATTGATGTCAAAGGACACATGTTTTATCACTCACTTAATTATGATGTTGCAAAGATAGTAAAGGTTGGTAAATACACAAATGTCAGTGCATGGTAAAGGATGTGTTATTAATGCAAAGTTCAAGGTCTTCATGCAATGCTTGATACAAGGTCTTCATGCAAAGCTTGAATAAGCTATCAGTATCACAAGGGCACGAATGTGAGTTGCTTCAAGATGTCACAAGGTGTTTTGATGGTGTGATTGCTCTCTTTTGATTATCTTTGAGTTTTCTCAAGTATTTCACATTTAATTGTTATGATGTTACATTCAATAAATGAGTGTTTGAATAATTGAAATAACATGAGCACAAATTGGTGCAAATTTATCAAGTTAAATTGAAGATCTATGTATACTCTTTGTGATGAGTCAAGTTTGAAAGCTTTACATACATGATGTTGCACTTGATAGTTGAACTATTCTGATCTTGCATTTTATAAGAGAAAATTCTTAAAATATTAATTCAAGGGTGTTTAAAATTTTTCATACCACTAATTCATCCCCCCCTCTCAGTGGTATCATACTCCAACAAGTGGTATCAGAGCTAGACCCTTGCAAAAAGTTTAACTAGCTTAAGGGATCCTGGTAGTGGAGTATAACGGGAAAGAGGTATAGAAATAAAGTCTCTAAAAAGGAGAAAGGTTTGCATCAAAAAAAAGAGAAGAGGATTTTGTTGTTGAGATTGATGACAAAGAAGGAGAACTATTTGTAGGTGAATATGAATATGAATAGGATTATAATGAACATGAGTGTGAGGTTGATATAGAAGGTGAACTATTGTGTTCTCTAGATATAATCAAGCAACTCAGAAAAGAGAATTAAAGACTAGAAGACAAAATTCAACAAGAAAAAGACTCCAAGGACAAGGTACATTTAGATTTTGTAAAGTTTTCTTTAAATATTGAAGAGCCGAACAAACTTATCATTAGCCTAAAGAAAAAGATAGAAGAAGCAAAAAGGGTAGTTGATTTTACAAAATCTGATCTTGAAGTCAAAACTAATGAATGCCTAAAACTAGAATTAGAAATAGTCTCTTTGAGAAAGGAGTTGGAAAAAGAATCTTTTAAGTTGCACAAGAATCTACAGTTTGAAGAGTATTGAATGCTTAAATAACATGTTAAGCAAACAAAAATGTCATAAGGACACTACAGGCCTAGGATATGAAGAAGGGAAAACTTCTAAATTCAGGAATACACGAAGGAAGAAGATAGATTTGGGTCATCATTATGCTTCTCTTGCAAATAAGACAGAAGATAAATGTGTTGATAAAGGTAGAAGGACAAGTGGAACCTCAAGATCTCCACTTGTCAAGCAATACCATTCAACAAGGTACAACTACTCTTAGTTTTATGGTTATTGCTATTCTTGTCATGTTTAAATGGTCATAGAGCTAGAGACTATGGAATTCATTCAAGAAATGGTTTTGAATAGCAATGTGTGATATATGGTCTTCATTCTTTCTCTCAATGGTGATCAGTCTTGATCTTTTATGTTTTGACAGTAGTTGGAAATGTGGTCCTATGACATATAAGTATAACAATAATTAAGTGCTTCAAGAACAGTGATATGGTTTTTGATAGTAGGTGTTTGATTAGTGGTAGTATTTACTTGATTTTTGGTTGCTTGTTTGGTATAAAGAGTGCCTAGTACTCTTGATCATGGTGGTTTCCTAGTGTTAGTCATGATTACATAGTTTTGGCAATGTCTATACAATATCTCTATTTTTTCTTAAATGCTTGGTTCTTGGATATTAGAATTCATACTTGTTCTTGGTGCAATATATTTTAATTAGTGATATTCTTGGCTGGCTTTCACATGGTACAATGATATTCATGTCTTTTTTAAGAGGTATAGTGAGCAGTGATCTTGGACATTGCTTGTACTTTATAATAGTGCTATAAGTAGTTTGGCCTATTTCTTTTTCCTAAAAATGGTTCCTTGTGATAGCTTTTTATTAGAGTACTGTGTAACTCTTTCATTTTGAATTGCTTTCTCTAATATATTGAAGTATTTTCTTTAGAGATTATCAAGGGAGATAATTTTTTTTCTCAAGGATTTGTTGTCATAAAGACCTAGGACAATATTAGTACTGTTAAGTATTTAAGAGGACTATTATAGAGCAAGTTAAGAAGCTCAAATAGTTACATGTCTAAGTTTAATGAAGGAAGAGAGGAATATTTATGCATCAGATGACTATTATGGGGAATTTTAAGAACATGGTGACCTTAGAATCAAGACATATTTCTCATATTATCAATGATAGATAGTAGAAGTTTATCAATTCTTCAAGGGGTTCTTTCTTCAAGTCATTTTTTCTAAAGAATGTAACTATGCTGTGTGCATAATAAAATACATCGGTTGCTTACATTTTTATCAATTGCTTGGATTTCTATCAACAATGGTTGGAATGTCTGGTAAGCAACAAATTTTGTGATAGTGATATACGAGTGTAAGGGATAGTGATAATGATATAAATGCACTTTATTTGATAGTGATAAGCTTGTTCAAGTTGACTCTCGAATAAATGACAACACTACATTTCATGTCACATCCCTTATTTTTCCAAGGGGAGTGGTTGATGTTTTTTTTTCAACCATGTGCTTCTCTAACAGTGAAAGTGACCTTGTTTGTTGATAGTGTTTGAGGTGAATGGTTGGTCTACTATGCCTTGATAGTGATGTGGTGCAATTATTCATATTTGGTGCAATAGTATTGAAGCTTGCTTTTGGTACAACTTGGTTCACATATCTGGTGATTAGATACAAAGCTTGGTTCTAGTGTTGGCAAGGCTATTTGTTGATAGTGAGTTATTTTCTTGAACAATGTATGAGTACATTCTTTTGGACAATGATCTAACTTTTCTTAGAGAACTTTGTTTTTGATCTTTCTTGGACAGTGAAGCATGGCTTGGGACAGTGAATAAAATCACAATATCAAGTGGAACCTTTGTGAGATATGGAAACTATATGAGAAATAGTGGCATGTATTACAATGGGTACAAGGTGTTTAGATGATGGTACCCTACTTTTATCATCTTTATTTTAGTTTTTATATATTTTTAGACAGAATGGTGAACAATGGACAATTTACTTGGACAGTGAATTGAGTGGAGACACAATGATTTCACATGGGGAGTAAGTAACCCTTTGTCATTTGATGTCAAATGGGGAGAACAACCTCGTGAATTGATTATTGGTTTAATTATTTGATGAAGTTGATGATGGTGAAACGATTTTGGTTTGTTGACATCAATGCCAAAGGGGGAGTTTGTTGGCATGATGCTTTTCATTGATGTCAAAGGAAACATGGTTTATCACGCACTTCCTTGTGATTTTGCAAAGATAGTAAAGGTTGGTAAAGACATAGATGTCAGTGCATGGTAAAGGATGCACTATTAATGAGAAGGTTAAGGTCTTCATTGAATGCTTGATACAAGGTCTTCATGCAAAGCTTGAATAAGGTATTACTATCACAAGGGCACTAAAGTGAGTTGCTCCAAGATGTCACAAGGTTTTTTGATGGTGTGATTGCTTTCTTTTGATTATCTTTGAGTTTTCTTAGGTATTTCACATTTAATTGTTATGATGTTACATTCAATAAATGAATGTTTGAGTCATTGAAATAACATGAGCATAAATTGGTGCAAATTGATCAAGTCTAATTGAAGATCTATGTATACTCTTTCTAATGAGTCAAGTTTGAAAGCTTTACATACATGATGTTGAACTTGATAGTTGAATTGTTTTGATCTTACATTTTATAAGGGAACAGTCTTAAAAGATGAATTCTGTTGGAATATGTGCCTCAATCCTTACTGACATGGAACTCCTAAAGGGAAAAGTCGCTATGACATTGTTCATGTCTGGCCGACTAACTATTCTAAATCTGCTTGATAGGGTCATGTCACCAAGACAGAGTTGATGTCTTGCCAAAAACAACTATCGCTGTGACTTTCTATGTTCGGCGTGACCTTTTGGCGAATGGAAACCTTCGGGCGACAGTGTGATCTTATCGAGCGTCAGGGAGACTTGGCTGAAGGGTTTATTGTCGGTATGTGGTCTCACCAACTTGGAATGTCTCACCGAATGGGTGTCCAAGGTTGGGTCTTCGCAGTGACTTCAAAGACTTCAGCATGAAGTCTTGGTGAGTGGTGTAAGTCTCACCAATAGCTTATGGATATCGGGCTAACACAAGGATCATCGGGGAGAGGTCTCAACAAAACTAAAAAGTCTCACCGACAGGAGTATTCTCATGGTGCCTTTTCGGTGACAAAAAACTTCGCTGAGAAGTCTTGGAGACTTGGATAAATCATGCCGACAGTCTTCGGGATAACTTTGGGTGCTCGGAGAAACATCACGGAAAAAGGGAATAAGTTTTTTCGACTTGGTAAGACTTGGTGATGCTCGTTGAAAGCTATTAGCAAAAGAAATGAGTCTTGCCGATAGTATGTGACATTCGGGGTGACATTGGATGTTCGCTATGACATCTCGGTGAAAATGATAGACCATTCAGTGGAAGCTTTATCTGTCGGTATGATGTCTCACCGAAGAGTGATAGTCATGTCGAATGGCTAATGCCGACATGACTTGAAGATTTACATATGAGGTCTTGGTGAGATCGATATGTCTTGCCGATGGTTTCTCTGAGTTCGATATGACTTGTGTGCATTCGATATGAGTCTTTCCGATAAAGGAAACTCTTGCCGATAGGAACAAAATGGACATCAATGGATTTGGTGTGACATGTGACATTCGCTATGTTGTCTTGCCAACTGTTGAGACTTATGTTGATACCATTATGAATCTTTTGAGCATCAGAGAGACACTTCCCATGTCTCATCGACATGCAAACGTAGTTGAATGCTTCTCTGACCATTTGACTTTCCTATGTGGCATCTTGTGGACAAATCAGAGCAAGCAAATTTCAAACAGATGACGGTTGGTTTTCTGCATCAATTGCAATGCTGGAGAAAAACATGTAGGAAAAAATCAAAGCTGAAAAGGAAATTGTCTATAGTTGGCAATGGCGGATAAGGATGCACAGAAGGAAACTTAGAATGTGTTAAATACAAGCAGAATGATTCTGATTTGTAAATATAGTGAGTTCAATCGACATTGATGAGAGCATGGTCTGTAACTAGTAAATAGTGAGTAAAGCTACTGTGACTAACACCAGAAAGTTGTCTTTCTGATTGTATGTAATTTATGTTACTGTAATACAAAGAGATTCAGCTTGGTGTGGTGGGTTTTTTCCTAATAGGGTTTTCCCACGTAAATATGATGTTCAATTTTGTCTGTGTGTTTTTTATTCTATTTCTAAAAATATTTCATGTGTATCTTAATTAGATTGCAATTTGAAAATTAAAAGCCCTGCATTGCATTCTTCCCTGTGGATTTGATGTTAGGAAAGTGTTTCCGCACCTCTTCTTTCCTGACAAGTGGTATCAGAGCCTAGCCAGTTGTGTTATCCTTGTGAGTGGGTTGGATTTTTTGTGTCAATTCTTTTTCAGTGGGGGTCTGGTAGAGGTCTGAAAATTTAATTATAGATTAAGATGGAAAGCACATCTAGAAAGATGGAGATAGAGAAATTCAATGGTAGCAACTTCGAGTTGTGGAAACTCAAGATGGAAGATCTGTTAGTGGACTGAGATCTTTGGAATGTTGTGTTTGGAACAAAACCTTAGGCCATGAAGCAAGAAGATTGGGACCTAGCAGATAGAAAATCAAAAGGGTTGATAAGGCTCTATGTAGCTGATTCTGTTCTTGTGAACGTACATAAAGAAAAGACTGCAACCTCTTTGTGGACAAGACTAGGTGCTATTTATCAGGGCAAGTCCTTGGTGAACAAGTTGTTCTTCCGGAAGAAGCTGTACAACTTGAAGATGCAGGATGGAGTTGGTGTTGCTGATCACTTGAATGCTTTCAACATGCTGATTTCTTAGTTAGCATCTATTGGTGTGAAGATAGAAGAAGAATATTGCTACATGTTGTTGTTATGTTCTTTGCCTGATTCATGGGATCATTTGGTGATGGCTATTGGGAGTACAACATCCTCATTCAAGATGCAAGATGTTGTTGCTTCTCTGTTATCAGAAGAAATGAGAAGAAAATCTTCTGAGATGGAAAAGGAGGCTCTGGCTGTCAGAGGTAGATCAAAGGAGAAAGGCAAGAAGAAGGACAAGAAATCCAGATCAAAATCAGAAGAGAGATCAAAGTCTCCTGGAAAGAAGTCCAAAGTGAAATGCTGGAATTGTGGGCAACCTGGTCATGTCTGAAAGGATTACAAGGAGGAGAAAAAGAAGAACTCTTCTGGAAATGATTCTTCTCAGAGTGATGCAAATACCTTCATTGCAACTTTGGCTACACGGGAATCAAATGATGTCTGGCTGATTGATTTTGGAGCATCTTTCCACATGACATATCATAGAGATTGGTTTACAAAGTATGAAGAATACAATGGTGGAAAGGTGTACCTAGAAATTGATTCATCTTTGGAAATTGTTGGTCGTGGAAGAGTCAGAATTCAATTCCTTGATGGAAGAGTGAAGGGAATCAATGATGTAATGCACATACCAGGTTTGGCTTGTAATTTACTTTTTGTAAGTAAGCTGAATGATATTGGAGTGTAGGTCACGTTCTCTAGAAATGGCTGCAAGTTGACTAGAGGCTCTATGGTGCTGGATAAGGGTGCTCGAATTGGTACTCTGTACAAGTTGGATGCACTGGCTGTCCAATGCAACAGTGTCTCTGAAAAGTCACTTAAGGCTACTCATGAAGAAAAGAAGGAAAATGTTCCTGATGGATTAAATTCAATGGAGGTTAAACTTCCAGTAGAGAAGACTATGCTCTGGCATCATAGGCTAGGCCACATTGGTGAGAAAGGTTTAAAAACCTTGAAAAATAAAAACTTGGTAGAAGGGCTTGAAGATTGTAACCTTGAGTTCAATTTTTGTGAACATTGCATATATGGAAAGCAAGACCGTGTTTCATTTTATTCCAATCCTCACAAATCTTTTGGTTTTCTTGATTATATTCATTATGATGTGTTTGGTCCAGCGAATGTTCCTTCTTTGTCTAAATCAAGATACTATGTGTTGTTTATTGATGATTATTCAAGAAGATCATATGTATATTTTCTGAAAAGAAAATCAGAAGTATTCAGTCGGTTTAAGGAATTTAAAAACCTTGTAGAAAATCAGATTGGTGGGAAAATAAAATGTTTAAGGACTAAAAATGGCAGTGAGTTTTGCTCAGATGAATTTGAAAGGTACTATAAGGACCATGGGATTAAAAGGCATAAGACTACACCTTACACTCCACAACAAAATGGAGTTGCTTAAAGGTTCAACAGGACAGTAATGGAAAGAGCACGAAGTATGCTGAGTAGTGCTGGCTTGGAGGAGAAGTTCTAGGTTGAAGTAGTCTCTACAACATGTTACTTGGTAAATCGCTCTCCTAACTCTGCTCTTGTTGAGAAGACACCCTTGGAAGCATGGTTTGGAAAGAAGCCCTCTCTGAGACATATTTGTGTATTTTGCTATGAGGCATATGCATATGTGCCATTTGAAAAAATATCTAAGCTAGAAAACAAAGCTGTAAAGTGTATTTTTATTGGCTATAGTGCTGGTATAAAATGATACAAGCTTTGGAACCTTGAGATTGAGAAGGTTTTGTACAAAAAAAGTGTTATCTTTTGTGAGTTGAAGCCTTCAACATTGGATCTGCAGTCAGAGAAGAAATTACAAAATGAAAAGGATGTAGCAGTAATTCCTCCAACACCAGATAAAGAGGAATTGAAAAATCAAAATGTACCTGATACTGAGGAGAGCTCAAGTAGTTCTGAAAGTTTTGATGAAGATGAAGAACCACCTCAGCCTCAGCCTATGAGGAGGTCAACTCGTGAAAGAAAGCAACCTAATAGGTATGGGTTTTCTTTAATTGAGTCTACTTGTACCTATGCTTTAATTTAAAGCACTGATGAACCTAGGACTATGAAAGAGGCATTTAAAATGTCTGATGCAAACTCTTGGTTGGAAGCCATGAATGGAGAAATGGCATCATTAGACAAGAATGATACCTAGAGTTTGGTACCATTTCCTGAAGGCAGAAAAGCTGTGGGCTGCAAATGGGTGTTTAAAAAGAAAATAGGTCTAGATGGTAGTGTGGAAAAATATAAAGGAAGCTTGGTTGCAAAAGGTTATTCCCAGGTCGAGGGAATTGACTATGGAGAAATCTTTTCTCTTGTAGCTAAGCTGACATCTATTAGATTTCTTTTGTCACTTGCAATAGTGTATGACTTAGAAATTGAGCAGATGGATGTGAAGACAACATTTCTTCATGGTGATCTTGAAGAAGAAATTTATATGTCCCAGCTGGAGCACTTTATGGAGAAAGGTAAAGAAAGACTGGTTTGCAAGTTAAAGAAATCTCTGTATGGTTTAAAGCAGTCCCCTAGAATGTGGTACCAAAAGTTTGACACGTTGTTTTTGTCATTGGGATTTGTAAGATCAAAATATGATCACTGTGTGTATTACAAAGCTGAAAGTGATCAAGTCCTTATTATTGCACTCTATGTTGATGATATGTTGTTCATAGGCAATAGTAAGCTAATGATTTCTGATCTTAAGTCTCAGTTGTATGCAAAGTTTGAAATGAAAGATCTTGGTGCAGCACGATATATTCTGGGAATGGAAATAACAAGTGATAGGAAGAATAGAAAGCTTTGGCTCAGTCAAAGTAAGTATGTCAAAACTATTCTGGAGATATTTTGTATGACCGATTGCAAACAGCTAGTTGTTCTAGTTATGTAGGGAACGAAGCTATCTGTTGAGGATTGTCAAAAATATCCTTTTGAGATGGAGGACATGACCAGTGTGCCTTATGCAAGTGCAGTTGGCAGTCTCATGTATTCAATGGTCTGTACAAGGCCAGACATTGCCCAAGCAGTGGGAGTTCTTAGCAGGTTTATGGCTAATCCTAGATGGACATATTGGGATGCTATGAAGAGAGTGCTTAGGTATTTGAAGGGAAGTTTAGACTATGCTTTGTGTTACCATGGCAACCTAGTTGAATCACAAAGGAATCTTAGTATTCGAAGTTATGTGGACTCTGATTGGGCAGGGGACATTGATAGCAGAAGATCCACCAGTGGATATATTTTCATGATGAATGGTGGTGCAATGAGTTGGATGAGCAAGCAAAAAGTTGTAGTCGCTTTGTCCACTACAAAGGCAGAATACATGGCAGCAACACATGCCTGTAAAGAAGCAATCTAGTTAAAACATTCGTGTTCTAACATTGGTTTTGATGCAGGCAGAATTACTATTTACTGTGACAGTCAGAGTGCTATATGTTTGGTAAAGAATCCTACTTTCCATGCTAGGATGAAACATATAGATGTATAGTATCACTTTGTACGAGATATGGTGGAGGATGGGAAGGTCTATTTGGAGAAAGTGGATACTCTAGAGAATGTTTCAGATGCATTGATGAAGCTTGTGAGCACATAAAAGTTTAGGTGGTGTGCCAATTCGATGAGCCTCTTGGCCCATGAATTTTAGTAGTTTTATTATGCTTTGGAGGTGTCAGTAAGATCTTCATCAAGTGGGATCTTGTTGGAATATGTGCCTCAATCCTTACTGACATGGAACTCCTAAAGGGCAAAGTCACTATGACATTGTTCATGTATGGCCAACTAACTGTTCTAAATCTACTTGATAGGGTCATGTTGCCAAGATAGAGTTGATGTCTTGCTGAAAATGACTATCGCTATGACTTTCTGTGTTTGGTGTGACATTTTGGCGAATGGAAACCTTCGGGCGACAGTGTGATCTTATTAGGCATTGGGGAGACTTGGCTGAAGGGTTTATTGTTGGTATGTGGTCTCACTAACTTGGAATGTCTTGCCGAATGGGTGTCCAAGGTTGGGTCTTTGCGGTGACTTCAAAGACTTCAGCATGATGTCTTGGTGAATGTTGTAAGTCTCACCGATAGCTTATGGCTATCAGGCTAACACACAGATCATTGAGGAGAGGTCTCAACAAAACCAAAAAGTCTCACCGACAGGAGTATTCTCGTGGTTCCTTCACGGTGACAAAAGACTTCACTAAGAAGTCTTAGCAACTTGGATAAGTAATGCCAACAGTCTTCGGGATAACTTTGGGTGCTCGGAGAAATGTCATGGCGAAAGGGCATATGTCTTGCTAACTCGGTAAGACTTGGTGATGCTCGGTGAAAGGTCTTAGTGAAAGACATGAGTCTTGCTGATAGTATGTGACATTCGGGGTGACAATGGATGTTCGCTATGACATCTTGACAAAAATGATAGACCATTCGGTGGAAGCTTTATCTATTGGTATGATATCTCACTGAAGAGCGATAGTCATGCCAAATGGCTCACGCTGACATAACTTGAAGATTTCGATATGAGGTCTTCGCAAGATCGGTATGTCTTGTTGATGGTTTCTCTGAGTTTGATATGACTTGTGTACATTCGATATGAGTCTCGTTGATAAGGGAAACTCTTGTCGATAGGAACAAAATGGACATCGATGGATTCGGTGTGACATGTGACATTCACTATGTTGTCTTGCCGACTGTTGAGACTTATGCCGATACTGTTATGAATCTTTTCAACATCAGAAAGACACTTCTTGTGTCTCACCGACATGTGAACCCAGTTGAATGCTTCTCTAACCGTTTGAATTTCATATGTGGCATCTCGTGGAAAAATCAGAGCAAGCGGATTTCAAACGGATGACAGTTGGTTTTTTGCATCAATTGCAATGCTGGAGAAAAACAACATGCAAGGAAAAATCAAAGCTCAAAAGGAAATTGTCTATAGCTGGAAATGGCAGATAAGGATGCACAGAAGGAAACTCAGAATGTGTTAAATAAAAGCAGAATGATTCTGATTTGTAAATATAGTGAGTTCAATCGACATTGATGAGAGCATAGTCTATAACTGGTAAACAATGAGTAAAGCTACTGTGACTAACACTAGAAAGTTGTCTTTATGATTGTATGTAATTTCTGTTATTGTAATACAAAGAGATTTAGCTTGGTGTGGTGGGTTTTTTCCCAATAGGGTTTTCCCACATAAATTTGATGTTCAATTTTGTCTGTGTGTTTTTTATTCTATTTCTGAAAATCTTTCATATGTATCTTAATTAGATTGCAATTTGAAAATTAAAAGCCCTGCATTGCATTCTTCCCTATGGATTTGACATTAGGAATGTGTTTCCACACCTCTACTTTCCTTACAAATTCAAGGGTGTTCTAAAATTTTCATAACACTGATTCACCCCCTCTTAGTGGTATCGTACTCAAACATTGTCATGCTTTGGATATTTGGAGCATGTGAATGATCTTGTGAATGGTACATTTGAGGTACATTTATAGTATTTAAAGTACTTGATACATTCAAACATTCAAAGTACAAAAAATTAAGATGAATTTACATTTACACATGTATATTAAATTAAATTATGTACTTTCCTGTGTAGGGAGGTGGATTGGGACAAGGATAGAGAGAGGGATCAGGACAAGGATCGAGAGAGATATCAAAACATGGATCTAAACTGAGATTGGGAGAGAGATCTATCCATGTAGTCATACTGTCATCCTTCTCTTTGAATTGTTTTACATGAAGACACATGATTTATTATACATTTTATATTTTGGTTTGTTAGATTATAGTTTTTAGATCATGATCTTAAAATTATATACATTTTACATTATGGTTTCATATTATATACATTTTATATTATGGTTTGAATATGACTTCTTTAATGATCTATCTAATTAAAATCTAGCATTTTTAGTCTCATTTTTTGATATAGTAATATAGAAATTATTGAAGCTAATTGGGGTTTTGAGTTGTGAAACTTTAATATTCTTGCTCACTTTTATTCTACAAAAAATTGATTTAATTTAATGATTTTTGGTTCAATAAGGTAGTTGGGAATGACAGGTTGAATAATCAGGGCTTTATAGTTGTTTTCATGAGTGGGTATGGATAATTAGTTACATGGTTTCAACTTGATTTTTTGTTTGTGAAATTTGACTTGGCCTTTGTTTAATCAATATGAAATCTCTAAATTCTTGAATTCTATGTATTAGGATATGATCCAAATGCTTTTCCTTGTATCTTTTGCATCTTAAGATTTTGGATGTGGTCTAAGGCTAATTTACCAAAAATGCAACCAAATAATTTACTTTTTTGATGTGTAGTTCTTTGCAACCTTTATATTATATTTAACCACTTAAAATTTGAGTGATGTTGACCTTCATTAGAAGTAAATTTTCTTAAAGATGCCTTTTAAATGAAATACTTTTAATTAAAACTACTTAATTGGAACTTATGTGGTTCATATCCCACATGTTCACCTTTTGTTGGACAAAATTGTCAATTTAGGCCATGTTTTCCATAATAAAACAAAGTTTTCATGATATATGATTTTTATGAAAACAAAGTTATCAAAATATATGTTTTTTTGAATGTGTACATCAAAATACACTTTTTGAAAAGTATAGATTATAATATTTTATTTGTTATACTTATTTTCTATTTTATAACAATTGTAGACTTTTTACCAGGCATAAAAGTATTTGTTTGACATAAAAGTGAGTGCATTCTATATATGTCTTCTATCAATAAAAATAATAGTTTTGATATGTATAAAAGGTTGTGTTATGTAAAATACATATCTAAATTATAATTAATTTAAATTAAAAAATAATATCTATAAAAAATGTTGTAATTTTTATCTTAAATATGGTGCCCTAAACATTAAATGTTAATTATTTGTGTTTAATAACTTATGAATTGATCTTATTTTTAGTTTCATTTAAGCAATGTGGAAAATATTGCTCATTAAATATATTATGAAGTATAAAGACACAATTTATGAGAAAATATTTTAAAAATGAGATAAATTATTTTTAAAATACATATTTAAAATCTAAACATGAAATCTTACAAATCATTAATTTATATTGTGTGTAAATTCTTAAAAATTTGCTTCGAATAACTGACAAAAACTAAAAATTTAGCTAAAAATATTGATTTGAGTTGCCCACTTAGGCAAAGATGTGGGACAACCCTTCATGCTTACAACCATTAATAGTTTAATTTGGAAGCTAATTTGCAACATGTGCATTACTTTAAAACATTATGATCACTTAGAAATTTTATACTACTAGAATCACCACCATTTTATTGTCCTTCAATCTCATTTCTTTGAGAAATGTTAAAATTTAGCTTAAACTAAACTATGGTCCCTAAATCAAATATTAATCTTAATGGAATCCTCTATACACATGTTAATATTTCTCAAAATAATGAGGCATCATTGCTACAAAAAACCAACTATATATCATGTTTATGTTCACTTTATTCAAGAAGAAGAGTGTATCCTTCTCTTAGAACAATAAATAAGTATATCTATTTTGGTTGATAAATACAAAATAAATGAGTAATATCTATTTTGGATCCAAATTAACATTGATAGTTACCCTTCGAATTATATTTTTTAAATTAGACTCCAAATGTAAATTTGACCAATGCTCTAAAACCACACCCTCTTCAAGAAGAGTATAACCCTCTTGAAAAATAAAAAATGTCTTTTCCTTGCCCTCCCTCATGAACATTGGTATATTATTCTTAATTAATTCAACTATAGTTTCTAGTGAGTTTATTAGGGACTTAGAATGTTTTTATATTAAATTTCAGTTAGGAACTCATATTAAGGGATGATTTTTATTATTATTTTGATTCTTCCTAGAAGATATCCCAAGGACCTGGGCCATTTATTTTTCAATTAACTAGGATGTCTCATATTTTTTATGATTTATGTTTTCAAATTTATTTTTTCCTATAGTCACCAAGAACTAGGATGGGTTTTAAATTAGGGGTCCATAAAAATGTGTTGGAAATATGTGTCTCAAATATTATAGGCTGAAACCTCCATTAGAGCCAAGTCGGTGTGACATCCTATTTGTCTGGCCGATTAGCAGTTTGTTTTATTCAGTTTTGAATAGGTCGCTGTGACCTTGTTATTCTCTTGCTGAAAGGTTACACTATGGAGTCTATCACTGTAACTTGGTGTATTCATTATGACCTCATAGATCTCAGGAGATCTTTGGCCGAAAGGCCATTCAATCATGTATTGGCGAGACTCTTGGTGACTATGATCTTCGGTGAAGCTAAAGGTTCTCGCTAAGATGTTTCAGTGAAGTGTTAATGTCTTGCCGACAGTGGTTACTTTGAGGTCCTCGGGGTAACTCATTATGGCTCAGTGAGAAGTCACTGCGAAAGCAAATGTTACGCCGAATGTGTTTCATCGGAGAAACTTGGCCGAAGGAAGTGCCTTCGATAAGATGTCCTACCGAAGTGGATATGTCTTAGCGACTAAGACTTAAGTTATAGTCTTCAGTGTAGCTCTTGTCGAATGGTGGTCAGTGGTGGAACATTGTGTTTTCGGTAAGAAGTCCTAGCGACTTTGATGTGTCTCGCCAATGTTAAAGAATCTTCGGTGTAACTTAATGATTTTGGGGAGACATCTCGGCGATAAGCTCTTGTCCTGCCAACTATTCTTCGGAGTTTGTTATGACTTAATCTCATCGGTATAATGTCACACCGAAAGCTATGAGTTTGGGCGATAGCGATACATGTGGAGATCATCGGTGTGAGGTCCTGGCGAGATCGATATGTTATGCCGACAAAATGTTTTCTTCGGAGTGACTTGTGACATCGGTATGAAGTCTCATCAAAGCTCGATACTCTTGTCGAATGAAATACTCATGTCTATATGACTTTGCTATAACTTTTGATGTCTCGCTATGATCTCCTGGCGAAAGTGATAGGTCAAGGTGACTGCTTGGTGACTCAGTGAAACTCTTGTAGCTTGATAGAACGTCCTGGCGACTACGATGACTCTTGGCGACATCGATATGAGGTCAATGTGGCATCAGCGAGACACAGTTAGTGTCTCATCGAGATGCCAGTACATTGCGAATTATGTTGACCAAGTAAGACCTTCTAATGTGGCATCTCGTGGATGAATCAGAGGAGTTGAATTGGAACCGTTGGGAGTCTGTTCATTGCGACGGTTTTGTGAGGGAGCTCGATAGACAGGGAACACCATAGATATAGTTAGAATTTGCAGAAGCTTGGGGCTTGGTTAGTGGTTCGATCAACAGTGAAGTGTGAAGAGTTCAAACTGTATAAAAAAAGGGTTTAAAATCTGTAAAGGCTATAACTTGGATGTTTCTGTTCGAAGAATGCTTATGATGAATGCTACTGTATGATGACACCAGAAAGATAAGTCTGGAAGTTGTATGTAATCTTTATTACTATAATACAAAGTGATTTCTCTTGGTGTGGTGGGTTTTTCTCCCGTAAGGGTTTTCCCACGTATATCTGGTGTTCATGTGTATTTGTCAAATACTTTATTTCTGTAATCTATTTTATAGTGCATCTTAACTTGACTATAACTGTAAATTTTAAAGTGTATCTGCATTCTTTCATGAGGTATTGACGTTAGGAGAATTGTTTTCTGCATCTAATTTTCCTTACAAAATGTAGGAAAATAATACATTCCCTAGAATTAATTGATGAGGTATAATTGGATGATTAAGGAAAAAGTAACAATCATAAATTTGAATTTATCCAAGCTAAGAAAAAAATATATAAGTTGTTAAAGAAGGATTATAATTTCTTATATTTTTATTGATTTTTTATTTATAATGCTAAAGATTCTATGATTCATATAAATGATCTAATTAGACTAAAAAATATGTGTTAACATTTATTGTGGAGCATGTGACAGATTTTGGACAAAGATCTAAACCACATGGGACTATATTATTAATGGTTGTATGGTTTTATAGAGGTGGGATCCAATAAATAAATCTACTACCATTGTACCTATTTTATTAAACAAACTTAGGTAATAAAATTAAAACATATAAATTTTGTTAGATCTAATAACATTTGATTAAATAATATAAGCATGACTTCTTCATTAAAAAAAATTACTACAAATAATATCACCTTAAGAAATATTTAAGGAAAATAAGATCACAAAAAAGAAAGTTTCATGGGTTACTAGATCACCATATTGAATGAAAAACTATTTGAATTCAACATAAAATAAAAATATTTTCAAATTTAGGTCCAAATGTTACATACATATATTGTCATAGAACATATATATGTACAAAAATAGCTTAAATTTTTGGTACATATAATCTGGATCCTCTCTATCTTTTATTAGGGTATGTGTAGGATCATCATGGAAAAAATAGGCCCTTAAGTGGCAAAAAATTCAAAAAAAATAGAGTTAGGAAACTTGACATAAAAATTTGAATAAGTTATCTATATTATTTCAAAAATATGTAAGAATATAATCTATAGAAAATTCAGTGTAGTTTCTAAACTACTAGGTTTATTTATTTATTTTAAATCTATTTGGTGAAAATTTGAAATTTCAATGCAGTAGTACTTAAATTTTAGGGAAAAAAAAATAAGTAGGTGTATGTCTGACCACCTAACTATAATAAAATGATAAAAAAAAATAATAATAATATTTTAGATATAAGTAGAGGACTCATGTTTGAATGTGATGCATATTTTTTGTAATTTTTTCCAAGTAAATAATTAATTATGAATTTTTTATTACAACTTTTAAAAAATATAAAAACTTGTATGTCTGACCAACTTAAATTGGTCAAAACTTCTTGAAATTCAATTTTTTTTCTTTTAATCCTGTATTATGTGAAGCATAGAATGTGACACATATTTTAGATTCAAAAAATGTGATACCATTTGAAAGTTATAGATGTTTTTCAATCAGTTTATCAATCAGAACTTTAGTCATAATTCAAATAGAAAATGAATAATAATTATTTATTAAATTCAAAGTAAAGTATAATTTATATTGGTGGAATGCTAAGAATCTCCTTTAAAAACCCTTTTCATTTCATCAATTTTGGGTTAAAAAAAGTCGTCAACCACATACCCTACACATACCCATCATATCACCACTTTGTGGCCCATCATGATCCTGCACATACCCATTATCTCTAAAATGTTTTCATGATCTTCAATAAGCAACCTCCACCTTTGTTTGGTACATACTCTTTTTGGTAAAGTTTCAAGATTTATTCTTATTTCTATAACTAAGTGACTATATGAAACATAGAAAAATGGGGGTTCACCAAATTGAAGATATGATGAACCTATTTTTCTCTCTAGTTTCATTCAATATGTGTGTTATAATATGAAAATGAGTAACATAAATTAAATCTAACCCAACTAATTGTCAATAGGGATTTGGGAGGGGTCAAATTTTGTCCACCTGTCATCAAAGATGCCTTTTCAGACCTCACTAAGGACTCATTCACTCTATGGAGAATGGGTCCTAGCTAGGGCTCCAAAAAATTATTTTCTAGGTTATGTTCCTCTCAATTTGCATTCCCATATACTAGTTGGTCACTGTCGAAAAGCTGAAAATAAAACCTCTAGCTCAGTTTTAATGATTTGAAAAATTTGGTTGCAAATTTCTTCAATTTTTCTCTTTAATAGATCTTCAACCTAAAACATGCAGTCACACATCAAAGAGAGAAAAATGTTTTTTTGTTAGGGAACAGGGGTTTTCCTTTGTCAAACCCTATTTTTGTAATTAATCCTTGTAATGAATAAAAGCATAAAGGAATGATGAATGGAAAAATGCAATGTCACAACTCACCAATCCCTATTTGATCCTTGGATAACAAATCTGCAAACTTTCATGAAGTAGCCTCAATGAATGTAGATCTTGATCATGAAAATTAATGTGAAACAATTTCTTTGATATCCTTGAATAGATATTGAACACTACATCAACATATGAGTTCAAAAAACATGCATGATGCACTAAATATTTAACATGATGAAATGACCCTTGATTGCTGTAATAATTTTGTATAAATCCGCCCTTGAATGCTTTAGAAAATGCTCTTGAAATTCTCTTGATATCATAAACTTGCAAGAATGCTTGAACACTTGAAATTGCTTAGATTCTTAGGTGAAAACATAGGGAAATAGCTTTGTATTTATACATAGCTTATCATTAATTCTCAAAATTCAATTATCACAAGCCGACATTGAATTATAGATTTGAAATACTTAAAATACCACTAGAAACATATGCAAAAGAGGGGTGCTACTTCCTAGGCATCAATGAGGATCCATTCACCATAGGGCGAATTGGTTCTAGGCCAATTACCTAAGACACAAATCAAACAAAGTGAAATGTTAGGTAGAATTAGGGTGCTAGGAATAAGTGAGGACCCATTCAACCTATGGAGAATGGGTCCAAGGTCACCTACCTAAGACACACACCTTCCAAAATTAAGTGTTGTGTAATGAAATTTATGAATGTCATTTTGTATCCCTCAAAATTTGCATTTAACTAGGCTTGGATTTGAATTAAAGGGTCCAATTAAGGAAAATTAATCTCAATTAGTTAATAAAGCCCTAGATCAGTGTGAAAGTGTAAAAATAGACTTTACAACACCCTAAATAAGTCATAATTAAGACCATTTTATAAAAAACCATTAAACTTAACGTGAATATGAAAAAAATATCACAACACTAAATTAAGGTGACAATAGGATCATTTTATTACTAATTATTCCCAAATTAAGTGTGGAAAAAGGGATACTTTTTCTAACACTACATTTTACCCCCACTTTAGTGAGAGTATGACCCCATGTCAAACTCACACTAAATTATACATTCAAGAAAATTATGTATGCATCAATGAGAAAGATACACAATCAATATACAACATCAATGACCAAGAAGATCAAGCCTAGATTTTCTAACACGATGTGGAACACATCTAAGCTATCAGTTTTGCACTCACTCTAAGGTAACATAACTTTAGGTTTTCCACTAGGAAAGTCTTCCAATAAAGTGGCTTAGTGAGAAATTCATGCCTCTATGTTGACTTCTCATTGTACAATGAGAAATTCATGCTTATGTGTCATCTCTCATCATACTAACCATACCAAAGCTATCCTTCTAATAACTTTAATAAGGCACCACAAAACAAAATAAAAGGGGGTGGGAAATGAGAGAATCATATTAGGCTCCCATACCATATCAAAGCTATCCTCTTGACAACTTCAATAAGGCACCATAATGCAAGGCAAGGCTCCACAGGTAAGCAAGTTGTGTTATGGTAGATGACCTTGAATTTAGGGTTCAAGCTTCACAAGGTCAACAAGTTGTGCTATGCCAAACACTTATGAACATTAATTCTAGTAAAGTTTTTTTCGGTCAAGGGGATCTTCCTTAGTTCATGTAAGGTCTTCTTCTTAGGGAACATTGTACCTAATGTCTCCAAGAGAGGAAAAGTCACGAGTAAAAGTTTCACAACTTATGGAATGTAGTGTGTCGCATCACCACCAAGAGGAAAGTCGTACTCTGAGAAATATCACACTCTTGGAGGACATCAAACCCAATGACACCACCAAGAAAAGGATGCATCACATGAAAAAATAAAATCACACCATGAAACATGCAAAATTTTGAAAGATATTATTGATGTATGCCCCCACGTTAAAGTAGTTGCTAACACTATTGTTATGATAAATTGTTTTAAAGTGGCCAATTTTTAATCCTAAGACATGAGAGCTTAGAAATCCCTATGCCAAGTCATATGTTTCTGAAATAAAACTCAATCATGAAAAATGATGGAGGGGTTTCCCCAAAAAATACATCAGGGATCGATGGATTTAGGGTTAGTATATCATTGCTACAATGTTGCCATAGAGCTTGAAAATGTCATCATTAAGGCCAAATACTCATAGAAATGGAAGAATGACACAAAGAGATTGAAAACAAAGAAAAATCCTTTAGTTGGAAATCAAGGGCAGACAACTAAGAGGGGGGAATCAATTGTCACCAAATCTCAAACTTATTCAACTAATTAACCTTAATTTCAGATCTGATCATTAATCATGAAAGCATAAATGAACAACACATCAAAAGCACATATAACACCAATATTTTTTATGTGGAAACCTTGTTAGGGGAAAAACCACGGTGGAGGTCAATGCACAAGATTATACCCCATTAAAAGGATAAGAAAACATGAATGGGGAATGTACATGCATTTAGGCACACTGCCTAGAGCCCATTGCTCAAATACAATGAGGCTCATTTCCCAAGGAAAACACATTGTCTTACAGAAAGATTTGGATTAAAATCATCTAGATTTGAACTGAGAAAATAACATCTGCTAATGCTTGATTATAGTTCTGGTTAAGCACATGAACACTTCTTCACTCTTCTTCACTCTTTTTCACACTTTGCTCTACCTTTGAATGATCTGAACTTTAATCACACACAAGACTCATATGCTTCACATTCACACTCATACTCATGCATTCAAATGATAAAACAACTACTCTTAAATATATCCACAACAAGAAATTACATCGCTATAAGTCAGCCATAAGAAGATAATAAAATAATTACAAAAAATTGGCCCAAAAAAAATAAAGATTATTCATACAAATCAACCACGGTTGGCCATAACATAGTGAAGAATGAAAACAACATATCCAACATGAAAACACTTCAATTAATTTCTCCTCGAAGTTCCACAACATGCTTCAACACCTTGTTAGCCAAGAACATGAAAAACATGAACACACAAGAGAAAATCTTAGATCGTGAGCACAACGATCAATGTGGACATGCCACAAAGATATAGAATGAACTAGAAACATCCAAAAGCATCATGAAACACTAGATAAATATCCAAAGCAACTAAACTTATTGAAATAACAGAATCTTCAATCAGGAACACTAACTGAAGCAATAGAAAAACTGTCAGAATGAAAATCACCATAACTTGATCAAATCTTCATGCAGATCTCTGAAAATAAATGTGGATAAACTAGACATGCTCCACAAGAAACCCTTTAGTCAACAACCTCAAAACAACAACGTACTAAACACATCAACAGAAAGAACTTCACTTCACCATTGACAACCTGTAGCACTTCTTATTATAATTTTTCAATATCCTCAACATATACAACTTCTAATACAACAATACTAATAGTGTTGACATCAATGACAACCACATATCAGCAATGCAACCACAACATCCAAAAATCTCCCCATTTGGCATTGATGGCAACACATGATGTGTAAAACACCATCAACATAACTACACCTACTCTTCCTTTAAGTTCTAACTTTTCTTTTCTCAATTCTTCTCCCCACAAGTATCTTCTCCTTAGATAATCAATAGTTTTTTTATCACATTACTCTTCTCCTCCTTTGACATCAATGACAAAAATATCTTCAATACAAGCTTTGAACCACATATTTCAACTTCTAAACATTTGACTACTCCCCCTTAGTAGTAACCACTACAACATCAATCCAGATCAAAATATGATCTTGAAATGAATGAATTGATGCAATACAATGCATCCTTAGTTCTAATTAGGAGGGGTAATCACCCCTAACTTCCCTCTGAGATACTCAAAATTATCCTTAGGAAATGGCTTTTTAAAGATATCTGCAATCTACTCCTTAGTAGGAACATACTCCAATCTGACTTCCTTTTCACTTACCTTCTCTCTCAAAAAGTGAAATTTTATAGATATATGCTTAGTCTTTGAATGTAGCACCAGATTCTTAGAAATGTTAATAGTAGTTGATTTATCACAAACTATAACAATAGGCTTATCATACAGAAATTTGATATCCTTCAGCATCTGTTTCATCCACAACACTTGAGTACAATTATTTGCAACAACAATGTATTCTTTCTCTGTAGTAGATAAAGAAATAGCATTATGCTTCTTCCTTAACCATGAAATTAGCTTATTTCCCAAGAAAAATTCTCCACCATTAGTAATTTTTTTGTCATTCACATCTCCTACCCAATCAGCATCAGTAAAGGAACTCAAAGTAAGATCATCATCTTTAGGATACCATAGAACAAAATCAAATGTTCCTTTCAAGTATCTGAAAATTCTCTTCATAGTAGCCACATGAGATTATTTAGGATCATCTTGAAATATAGAAATAATACATGCAACATTCATGATATCAGGCCTAGTTTGATTCAAATAAAGAAATCCACCAATCATTGATCTGTATGTAGTCTAATTTTCTTTTGGAGAATCATCATTAGTTGTCAACTTACATCCGATCACCATGGGTGTACCAAAAGGATTTTAATCTACCATACCAAATTTCTTCAACAATTCCTTCACATACTTTGATTGAGATATAAAAATCCATTTATCTAATTGAGTAATTTGCAATCCGAAGAAGAATTTCATCTCTCCAATCATTGACATCTCAAATTCATTATGCATCTCATTAGCAAACTTCATGCACAAGCTATCATCTCCTCCAAATATGATATAATCAACAAAAAATTCCAAAATCAAATCTTTAACATCATTCCTGAAATATAGATTACTATCACCGGTACCTTTGTTAAATCACTGTTTCACCAAGTACTTATCCAATCTTGCATACCATGCTCTAGGGGCTCGCTTCAAACCATACAATTCTTTCTTTAATCGACACATCATATCTTCAGGATCAATCAACTGGAATCCATTAGGTTGCTCAATATATACCTCTTCTTCCAATTCGCCATTTAGAAAAGAAGACTTGACATCCATTTGATAAACCATGTAGCCTTTATAAGCAGCATAAGCAAGAAAAAATCTCATAGCTTCAATTCTAGCAATAGGGGAAAAGGTTTCTTCAAAATCAATACCTTCCATTTGAGAATATCCCTTATAAACCAGTCTTGCTTTATTTCTAACCTGTTCACCTTGTTCATTTAGTTTGTTTCTAAAGACTCATATAGTTCCAATTACATTCTTATCCTTAGGTCTGGGAACAAGAATCCATGTATCATTTTTCTCAATTTTTTGCAATTCCTCTTTCATTGCTTCAACCCACTGCTCATCTTTGCATGCTTCATCACATTGTTAGGATCAGTCTTTAAAATCAAACAATACTCTTCTAAAAATTTTCTCCTAGTCTAGAAAAAATTGTTCTTATCACCTATGATCTGATTCTCTAAATGATTCAATCTCACATACCTTGGAGTCTTCTTAGAATGTTCTTCAACTTTAGGCTCTTCTAATCTCTCTTATGTTCTTCCATCAATTTCTCCTTCTTCTTGATTTTCTTGATTCACTAGAATGATTTGAACTTGACTTGCAGTCTGAACTTGCTTTTCTTTGCTTGTACTACCATTCTAATAATTAGAATCATATCCACAAGTTCTGGATAGTGCAGGTATGTCTTCATCAACCTTAACATTTGAGCTTTCAACCATTTTATTCAATCTTTTGTTGTAACACCAAGAGGCCTTAATTTTAGTAGCGTAACCTAGAAAGATTCCTTCATCATACCTAGCATCAAACTTTCCTATATCTTCATCTCTTTTGATATAACACTTGCTTCCAAAGGTTTTGAAATATCTAATAGTAGGATTTTGACCAGTCCATAGTTCAAAAGGAGTCTTACTAGTATCACCTTTGATTTGTACTCAGTTAAGTGTGTACACAACAATACTCATATCTTCTCTCCAATAGATATGAGGCACATCTCCTTCTAACATCATGGTTCTAGCAGCATCTAGAACTATTATGTTCTTCCTTTCCACAACTCCATTTTGTTGAGAGGTCCGTAGTGCAAATAATTGTCTCTCTATCCCATGCTCTTCACAAAAAGAATTAAACTCACTGGAAGTGAATTCACCACCTCTATCTAATCTTAAACACTTAATCTTCAAATCAATCTCTGTCTCAACCATAGCCTTAAAAATCTTGAACTTTTCCATAGCTTCATATTTCTCCCTTAAGAAAGTAGTCCACATCATCCTTAAATAATCATCAATAAGCAACATGAAGTATTTGTAACCTTGTAAACTTCTAGTTCTAGTAGGACCACACAAATCAATATGCACAAGTTCCAACAATAAATTTTAATTTTTTTGTTTACTTCAAAATGAAATTCTTGTTTTCTTTCCTAACTAACATTCTTTGCATATGGAATTAGTAGGTTTCATCAACTTAGAAAGATCTCTTACAGCCTTAGTGGAACTTATCTTGACAATGTTATCAAAGTTAACATGACACATTCTCCTTTGCAATAACCAACTCTCATCAACTTGAGCAATCAAACAACTTTTACTAGCAACATTTAGATGAAATACCTTTTGTTTGTGTACCTGATGCAATCACATTTCCAAAATTTCCCAATGTTTTGTACTTACCATCCATGAACTAAATATTGTATCCCTTATCAACCATTTGACCAACACTCAAAATATTATGCTTCAAACCTTCAACATACAAGACATCATCAGTGTTATTCTTACCATCAAGAGAAATGCATCCTCTTCCATGAATCACACTAGTTGTGTTATCACCAAATCTCACAACATTGCCATCATACTTCTCCAAATTCACAAACTTACTTTTATCTCCTGTCATATGATGAGAACAACCATTGTCAATTACCCATTCATATTTCTCTTCAACTCGAGTAGCTAGGGATTTCTCCACATTTTTACAACTAGCAGATTTAATAGACATAGGATTATTTTCCTTGAGAGCAATAAACACAAATTCATCTTCACTTGCATTTCCTCTGTCAGATTGATCATTTGTTACACCTTCATCAACAACATAGTAACACTTCTTTTGGAATTTAGGCTTGTTAAATATTGGCTTGGAGACTCTCTCATGACACCTTGATGCAAAATGACTTATCTTATTGCAAGAGAAAAATTTAATAGGAAACTTTCCTTTATACTTACCTTGTCCTCTAGCTTCTCTTTTCACAATCAATGCTTCAAGTTCTTCAAGCTCTCTTTCTTCTTCATCTAGCCGTTTCATTTCATCCTCATACTTGAATGTCTTTCTTGATGAAATTTCACTCAGATCATATCTCTGTCTATCTCTTCCAAAATTAGTAGCCTTAAATGCAGATTCAACCTTAGGAAGGGAATCACCAAATTCACTCAACTCAAAAGCAGTAAGCTTACCAAACAACACATCTCTGGTAACATTTTTCACAGCTCAGAGTTTTTCAATAACACTAGCCTTGACTTTGTAAGAATCAGGAAAATATTTAAGCACTTTAGCAACAATATTTGATTCATCTATCTATCCACCAACACATTTTATACCACACACAAGTTCATTTACTCTTTGCATGAAAGTAGTAAAATTTTCATCATCACCCATTTTCAACTTTTAAACTTTTCCTTTCAGAATTTGTAGCTTAGTAATCTTCAAATTTGCATCACCTTCATACAAGGTCTCCAAATTATTCTATATCTCATAAGTAGTCTTTAGATCCATCACATTTGTCATCTTAGTATCAGTCAAAGCACTCAACAATGCCTCCTTAGCCCTGATATTATATTAAGCATCCCTGATCTCAGCAGAAGTAGTAGGACCATTTTGTGGAATAACATATATATATTTTTTAATGCTCTAGTAGGGTTCACCAATGCATCTTAGATGGAACTCCATTCAAGCTTTCCACAAAGAATAATATGTTCCATCAAATCTAGGACTATCCTTCTTATAAGTCACCATCTCGGATCACCTCAAGCTGTTAAACTTCTTCCAAGGAACCATAAGCTTTGATAGCAATTGTTGGCAACTCAAGGGAAAAAAATTGAGAGGGGGGGTGAATCAGTTGTCACCGAATCTCAAACTTATTCAACTAGTTAACCTTAATTTCAAATCTGATCATTAATCATGAAAGCATATATGAACAACACATCATAAGCACACATAACATCGAGATTTTTTATGTGGAAACCCTATTAGGGGAAAAACCATGGTGGAGGTCAATCCACAAGATTATACCTTGTTAAAAGTAAAAGAACATATGAATGGGGAATGCACATGCATTTAGGCACACTTCCTAGAGCTCATTGCTCAAATACAATGAGGCTCACTACCTAAGGAAGAAACACTATCTTACAGAAAAATTCAGATTAAAACCATCTAGATTTGAACTAAGAAAATAACATCTGCTAATGCCTAGTTATAGTTCCTGTTAAGCACATGAACACTTCTTCACTCTTCTTCACTCTTCTTCACACTCTTCCTTCAAATAATCTGAAATTTAATCACACATAGGACTCATACACTTCACATTCACACTCACACTCATACATTCAAATGATAAAAACAATTGCTCTTATATATCCGCAATAAGAAATTGCATCGCCATAAGTCAACCATAAGAAGATAATAAAATAATTAAAAATAGTCAGCCCAAAACAAATAAAGATTAGTCATGCGAATCAACCAAGGTTGACCATAACATAGTGAAGACCGAAAATAACATCTCCAACATGAAAAAATTTCAATTAATTTCTCTTTGAATGTAATGTCCCCATTTTTTGAGGTAGATTGATTTAATTAAATTAATTAATTAAGTTGTCCAAAATAATGATTTTTCATGAGGATGACTAATTGATTATTTTAATTAAATTAAAGTGTGGTATTAAGTTAATTATTTATAAGGTTATAAAATAAATCAATATTATAAGGTGATCTTATATTTAATTAATTTAATAAAGTGACTTGAATAAAATAATATATCATAAAGTCACTTAATAAAAATAAAATAATTTTCTAGAAGCTTCTAGATTGTGGGCTGACCTCTTAGTGAAAAAGAATAAATAGGAGAGGCTAACCATTGTCTCATCATCCAAATTTGAAGATTGATTTGATATTTTTAGTTGTGGAGCCTAGGGTTTTTGTAGTTGTTTTAGTTAGTCATTGACAATGAAAACTCTCAATTGGTAAGAAATTTTGAGAGTGTGAACTATCACTTGAATTATTGCAGCTAGAGGAAGTCACTTCAGACTTTCTATTTGTACTTCATGGTAAACAATTTGTGGCCTTTGGCCAAGTTTTTGTATAATTCAATTTGGAGCATTACTGGAGAGAATTTTGGGTATCAAGGTCTTCATTCAATCTACATTTAGGAGGATTTCTTGCATTAAGGAGAATTAGATTTAATATAAAAAAAATATAGTCATCTTATTCTACATATTAGTGCCACAATTTTGCATGTATCTTCTTCATTTGGAATCAATCCTCCAAGAAGGTTGAAACATTACATTCTATGGTGAATGGAGATGATGTTTCATGAACTTTGAAGGAGGTTTGCAACATTTACAATTTCTTTTTGAGGTCGGATCACAATGACAGGGGCGGCCTAGCTAGAGGGGTGATTTTAAACAAGAAGTGGAAATAAATTCAAATAAAAATATGGAAGAATTTCCATGGCATAAGGAGCATAGGTGCCACTTCTTTGAAGGCATATCAATCAAGAATCAAGAGAATTGAATTAATTTTTCAAGGAAACTATCATTTCCAGGTTTACTTAAAACATTTGTATCTAATTTGTTGGCCTTATCAACATAATAAGCATTGTGATTATCATTCAATATTGAAGACAATCATTATCAGGTTTTGTCATGCATTTTAGCACTTCTTTTATGTCCATTTCATTGTCATATTTAGTTACATAAGTTGTAGTTGAAGCTAAGCATTGTACTCAGATTTTGCATTGGGGTATGTGTAGGATCATCATGGAAAAAACAAGCCCTTAAGTGGCAAAAAAATCAGAAAAATCAGAGTTAGGGAACTTGACATAAAAATTTGAATAAGTTATCTATATTATTTCAAAAATATGTAAGAATAGAATCTGTACAAAATTAAATGTAGTTTCTAAAATACTAGGTTTGTTTAAAAAAAAAGAAAATCTATTTGGTGAAAATTTGAAATTTCAATGCAATAGTACTTAAATTTCAGGGAAAAAATAAGAAGTAGGTGTCTTTCTGACCAACCTAAACACAATAAAATGATAATATTATTTTATAATATTTTAGGTATAAGTAGATGACTCATGTCCTAATGTGATGCATATTTTTTCATAATTTTTTTCCAAGTAAATAATTAATTATGTTTTTTTAATTACAACTTTTAAAAAATATAAAAAACTCGTATGTCTGACCACCTTAACTTGGTTAGAACTTCATTAAATTCTATTTTTCTTTTTTTAATCCTATATTATGTGAAGCATAGAATGTGGTACATGTTTTGGATTCAAAAAATGTGATATTGTTTGAAAGCTATAGATGTTTTTCAATCAACCTATCAATTAGGACTTTAGTCATAATTTGAATAGAAAATGAATAATAATTACTTATTAAATTCAAAGTAAAACATAATTTATATTGGTGGAAAGTTGAGAATATCCTTTAAAAACCCTTTTCATTTCATCAATTTTGTGTAAAAAAAAAGTCGTCAGCCACATACCCATCATATTGCCACTTTTTGGCCCATCATGATCTTGCACATACCCATTGAAGAAACATACAATTTAATGCCAAGAGTCTTGGCTAGTGCATCAACATTGTATGGGGGAAGAATATTTGAATTAATGGAGTTATAAGTTGTAGCTATAAGTTGTCATTCCAATTATGTGCTAAATGTTTGATCAAATGTCAAGTGGTTGTAGATGTTATTATCAGTATATAGGTTGCATACCAACTATTTGTTAAAATACCAGTTGGCTGTAGGAGATAATTTTTCATGCTTACATCATATATATGCATTGAATATTTCCAAAATAAGTTGCACATTCATGTTAGAACATTGTTTAGTCAATATAGAGTCATTTGTAAACATTCTTATTGATGTTGAGTGGAGATAAGAATCTTAGAAGCAATCTGAAATTTTATATTAGTCACATATCCCTTGTATACAAAGTGTTTTACAATATTCCTGGAGCCAAAAATAGAAGTTTTTTAATTAGATTTGAGTAGGCTCATTACATTGAAGATCCACAACATGCTTCAACACCTTGTCAGCCAAGAACATGAAAAACTTGAACACACAAGAGAAAATATCAGATCACGAGCACAACGATCAATGCAAATATTACACAAAGATAGAGAACAAAAGAGAAAAATCCACAAGAATCATGAAACACCAAAGAAGCATCCACAACAACTGAACTTACTAGAATCACTGAATCTTCAATCAAGAACACTAACTGAAGCAACAAAAAATTGTAAGAATGAAAATCACCATAACTCAATCAAATCTTCATGCGAATCTCTAAAAATCAAAGTGGATAAACTAGAAATACTCAACAAGAAACCCTTTAGTCCAAACCTCAGAACAAAAATGTACTGAACACACCGAAATAAAGAACTTCACTTCACCACTGATAACCTATAGAACTTATTACAATTTTCTCAATATCCTCGATATATACAACTTCTAATACAATAATGTTAATAGTGTCGACATCAATGAAAACCACATATCAGCAACACAACCACAACATCCAACACCTTTTGGGTAAACATGGAAGAGACTTAAATCTCTCAACGCCTTGCATCATCCCTAAAAGGAAAAAACAAGACAAATGAAAGAGGTAAAATGTTTACAACATAGAGAAGATTGTAGATACAGATATAGAGGAATGCACAAAAAGAGAGAGAGATGCATCAAATTAAACAACACAGGGGATCACATTATGCATATGCAATCACATAAAGAAACATGAAAAAGAAAACAATGCAACTGTAGTTTAGAAAAAAAGTATCCCTTTTTAACACTTAATTTTGGAATAGTTAATATTAGACTAAGCCTAATGTCACCTTGATTTAGTGTTGTAATGTGTTTTACACATTCACATTAATTCTAGGGCCCTTCTAAACTAATTGTGCCTTATTTCAAAGGGTGTTGTAAAGTGCACCTTTACACTTTCACATTAATCTAGGGCTTGATTAATTAATTTGGCTTCTTTATGCTTTAATTGGCCTTATTTTACAACCACAAGTCTTATATAATGCATTTTTTTTAGGATAATCATAAAATTTATCAATAATCAATCATAATTCATGTTTTTCTGGTTATGTGTCTTAGATTTAGTGATCTTGGACTCATACGCCACCTTGGGTGTATAAATCCCACCTAAGTTTTAGGGTTTGATTCTGAATTTAGAATAAAACTTAACATTTCTTGAAATTTGTGTCCCAAGCCTAGGCTACTAGGAATCATATGCCCCAATTGGCGTATGAGTCCCACTTAGCCTAGAACTATTTTATATTCAAATCCTTGGCAATATTTTATTCTCCTAGATCTAATGTTGGCTTGTAGTGTTGTAATTTTAGGAAATTTGGCATAAATAAGTATATATACAATGTTATTTCACTCATTTTTCACCTAGCAAGTTTACAAGTCATCTAGCATTTTTGAGTAAGCATCCTAATAGAAATTTTGTGATTACAAGAGAATTCAAGAGCATTCAAGACCTAATTATCAAGCATTTTGGAGAAACTTTCAAGATTCAAGCATCATGTCAAAGTCTTCATGCATCATGTGTGTTTTTGGGATGACATTTGTGATGCATGGTTTTATGATTCATGAAAGCATTCAAGTCAAGATCCATAACATTCAATCAAGAGTCAAGATCTACATTCATGCTAGGCATGTTTTACACAAGATTGGAACATCTTATTCAAGGTTTTGGTGAGTTACAACATTAATTTTTTTTCATTCATCATTCCTTCTTTATATTTCATTTCATTTTATTTTAGGTTGAAGATCCATTAAAGAGCTAGGTTGGAGAAAGTTGTTAAAGTTGTCACATTTCTTGCAAGATCACGAAAAGTCACCTTCAGAGCAGAATTCATACTTTCATATTTGAAGATTTGATAAGAGAGAAGTTATAGAAGATCTCTAGAGGATATCATAGTTTTAGAAAAACCCTAATACTGGGACTAAATCACCACCTTGGGCGTATGAGTCCTAGTATGCCACTTTTCAAACATTTTCTATAGATCTTCGTTTAGTAGTTTTAGATTCTAGATTCAGCCTGAAAACCTAAACTGGGACTAAATCACCCGAATTGGTGTATGAGTCCCAATGTGCATCAAAATTCATAAATTTTGGATTACAGACCTTATTTCAAGCATCTTCATTTTTCCAAGTGCTCCTCTGTTCATTCTTAGTTCATTATTCTGATTTTTAGTTTCATATTCTAGGTTACATAGCTAGATTTTTATATCATTTAGATCTCTTTCTTTCTAAGCACTTTCTTAGTGGTGAACCCCCTTTTGTCTTTCATCACACCCTTAGGAAACCTTGTAGAAGATATATTTTCCTAATTCAATCACTAGGTTGAGATCTCTAGTGTTTCCTTGAATAAACTATAGTGAAATAGGAGGAAGGACCCCCTTTCCCCTTAGTTTCCATCTCCCAAAAGGTAGAGCGCCAACTATTTCCTTTGGTTTATTTTGGAGAGCTTGACCTTATAACCCTTTATTTCTATTTTGGAGTGTATTAAAGTCCTATATCTAGCTTACATTAACTTTACATTAGGTCTTGCATTATTTAATTTACATTTAGGGCTTCTAAATCTTGCATTAGTGAAAGTGCATATAGGTTGCATTTTTGCATCTTGCATCATTGAATTTCACTTGAAATCTATAATTGCAATCATTCTAGACAACATAAAAACTGAAAACCTTAACTTTCACCTAGAATTTGCTGAATTTAGTGTTAAAACCATAATTTGGGACTCATATGCCCCTCTAGGAAATTTAGTCTCGATATAGGTGGTTTTAATTGATTTCTAGGAATTTTGTGTTGACTTTTTTTTCACATTTGAACTCTTCAAAAACCCAAATTTGGACTCATAGACCCCTCTAAGGAATTTATGTGCTTCATAAGCATTAATTTTTTTTTATGTGCTTCTGATTGTTGTTAAATTTCTATTTCAGATTGCTAAGTTTTTGTTTCATGCATTTCATTAGATCTAGCTTAATTTGGTTCATTTTGTGCATTGCTTAAAATTCAAAATTGCATTTACAACATTTCATTTTTAGATTGTTACATAGTTTAATCAACAAATTACCTTATTTAGAATCTGAAACTTGTATTTACACATTGCACTTCACCCCCTTTTCATTTTTGGTTTGTACACTACGTTTATGAAATCTTGTATGAGCTTTACAATTTGGTGTCCTATTAGCAATACTATTGTGAGACATATTTTGAGACTCATTTCATCCCATGATACACCATTCATCGTGGATCTTGGGTTTTATATCTCTCTTCCTAATAGTGTTGATAATCAACCCTATATGGATCATAATAGGCACACCTCATTTCCCACGACTAGCATGCCTACAACCAATATGCTTAATGTTAACAAAACTATGGCTACCATCCCTAGTTCTACTCAAGCTTTGGGATGCACTCAAATCTAGAGTGAATCTTCAATCCCTTCCTCTACAATATGTATGTTTCCATTCTACATACACTAGTGCTCAACCTACCACAACAATTCAACCTACTAGCAATGTCAAAACTTCCTTGGGTATTTCCATAGGGAATTGTTCTAGCTTTGTGCCTTTGAATACAATATCACCTCTAACATCCTCCATCAAAAATTTATAATTTAGTTTTCCTTTGCATACATACCCTACTCCACCTTATACCCCTCCAACTTAAAACAACAATGATTCTATCATTAACACACTTTTACAAAGCACAAAATCCCTTCAACAACAAGTCGCAAACCTAAATAAAAACATGATGCAGGAGCATCTAGTGGTGTAAGGGCAATCTTGCATCACCCAAAAATAGTTAAATTTCAAGTTTCTCGATTTTTAGATGTTTTTACATTTTTCGATACCCTTTTCATCATAATGAAATTCCCAATTTATGGTTCTTATTTTCTATTCCTGGGTGGAAAGATATTGTAGTTTTAGTTTCCCAGATTTGCACCCGAAAATCTTCCGAGTTAGATTTGAGGCACTTAGAGTTCCCGGAACGGCCTTGAAACTTTCTAAAATTGGTGTAGCAGATTTTGAGCGCGTTATTGACTTCGAGACCTTTCCAACGGCTCAAACGATTCATGAATCGGAGTCCCAGATCAAAAGTTATGGCCCCAGGAAGTTGGCGCACTTTCTAGAAGATACAATTGCAAATGTTCTTTTGAAATTTTAACTTCAAGTTGTAATTTTCGGCACCAAACCGCCTAAACTCAAATTTGAATGTTGTTTTGGCTCCAAACTAAAGAGGAGCTCTATTTATGGGCGGGTTTCTAATTTTTGGGTAGTTTTTTGGGGGACAAGCTCGCATATTGTGAAAGGGTTATTTTGTAGCTTTCTGTAACTTGCATGTGTTGTAGAACTTGGGGAATTGAGATCCTCTGCATATAAGAAGATCCATTTTCTGAATAATAAAATTATTCTCTTTTTTGGGTTATTTTCTAAGTCTTGGGCTGCGCCCTCATCAAGTGGTATCAGCGAGGTTTTCTTGGCGTGTGGACAGATCCGATCATGAGGCAGTTCACACCAAGACCGTGGTTGTGGGTCGATGTCAAGAAAGATGCCTCCAAGAGTGATGCCTGGTAGGCATGGTGGTGCCAGAGGTGGTCGAAGCGGCAAAAATAATGGTGGAAGAGATGCACTGGCAGCCCTCAAGAGACAGATTGATGTGTTACAAGAGCAGTTGAGAAGAGGGTTAAACCTGAGGGCAGAAAGTGAGGATGAAGGAGAGGAAGAAGGTTCAAATGTAGAAGAGGAAGAAGAAGAAATTGATCAAGACCAAATGTGGCTAATAAGGGCCATTTCAAAGATCGGGAAAAGACCTAGAGCAGAAGTCTCCAGTTATTCTGGAAGTCTAAACCCGGAAGAGTTGATCCACTGGATTAACGAGTTAGAAGAATATTTTGAGTATGAGGAAATAGAGGACCCAAATCGGGTTAAGTTTGCGAAAATGAAGCTAAAGTCCCATGCGAGTATTTGGTGGAAAGAGGTCCAGTTGGAAATAAATCGAAGAGGAAAAGGCAAGATCACCAGATGGGATCGCATGGTAGAGAAACTAAAGAAGTAGTTCATACCAGTGAACTATGAGTTAGATATGTTGAAGAAATTGCACGGGTTGAAGTAAGGAAGCAGATCTGTGAAAGAATATACTGAAGTTTTCCACAAGATAATCATTAGAACGGGTCACACAGAGGCCAATAAGGAGAAGGTAGTTCGATATCTTAATGGGTTATGACCGAGCATTCAGGAGGAGATAAGCCTAGTCAGAATGACCACCATTGAGGATGTGTATCAGTTTGCTCTAAAGGTTGAAGAGAAGTTGAACAAAAGATTTTATGGCAAGCAAAAAGGACGAGGAGGTCAAAGCAGAAGGGGCAATGGAAGACCTTTAGGAAGCCGAAATGATGATGAAAAGAAAAGGGAAGATGTGGGTACTAGTTGAAGCCAAAGGAATGACAACTTCTACCGCCCTCGTGATCAAAACAGTGGTGATCAACGAGGTATAGGACGAGGTAGATATGGACAAGGATCTGGAAGAGGTGGTTTCAAAAGAACGTGTTTCTAGTGTGGTGAATTAGGGCATCAAGCCTATGAATGTCCACAACACCAAGGAATGATAGACAAAAATCCAAAAGGTCATGGAAGGGTTGCACATGCAGATGAGGAAGCCCAATCTAAACATTCAGATGATGCTGAAAGGGGACAAGCCCTAGTGATTAGGAGAGCCACGGTGGTGAGAAGAACGAGAATAGAGAAGAATACGGTTTGCTAAGTGCAAGTGTGAAGGAAAATTTTGTGATGTCATTATTGACAGTGGGAGAACCGATAATCTAGTGTCAGAGGAGATGGTCACAAAGTTGAAGCTGAAGAGGGAAAGGCACCCGCATCTGTATCAGATTGTCTGGTTGCAGAAAGACCACAAAGTTTTTGTCAATGAGCGATTGCCTGAAGTAAAGTTCAAGATCGGGAGCTACCATGATGAGGTACTCTGTGATATCATCCCCATGGATGCATGTCACATGTTGTTGGGGAGGTCGTGGCAGTTCGATAGGTGAGCTATACATGATGGCCATGAAAACACTTATTCCTTGACAAAGGATGGGGTTCATCACAAGTTGAAACCCCTGAAGGAGACCGAAGAAAAGGTATGCAGTAGTGCTAGAATTTGTTATGTAGATGGAAGAAAATTTTTAGAAGGTATGAAGCATGAGCGTGTGTGTTATGCATTGATTCCTAGAGTAAGGAGGATAGTGAGAAGGTTCTAGAAGAAGTTTCTGGGATGTTGGATGACTTTTAGGATATTGTTTGGAGTAATGTACACGAGGGTTTACCACCAATAAGGAAGATCGGTCATCGAGATTGACTTGATTCACGGAGCCAATTTCCAAATAAGGCAACTCATAGAATGACTCAGTGAGAGAAAATGAGGAGTTGAATAGACAAGTTCAAGTTGTTGAAAGGTTTGTCACGGGAGAGTTTGAGTCCATGTGTAGTCCCTACAGTACTAGCACCAAAGAAGGATGGGGAGTGGAGGATGTGTACAGATTCCCGAGCCATAAACAAGATAACAATCAAGTACAGATTTCCCCTGCCAAGGATGGATGACCTAATGGAATGTTTGAGTGGAGGTCAGTACTTCACAAAGATTGATCTGAAGTGGATATCACCAATCCAGATTAGGAGATAGATGAATGGTAAGAGTGCCTTCAAGACCAAGAGGGCTGTACAGTGGTTAGTCATGCCTTTTGGCTAATACATCGAGAGCACACATTCATGCGGCTCATGAATGAGGAGTACTAAAAAGATTTCACAGGAGGTTTGTTATTGTGTATTTAGATGATATTTTTGATTTTTAGTAAGATGTTGGATGAGCATCTGATGTATATTCAGAGAGCCTTTGAGAAGTTAAGAGAAGAGAAACTATTGATTAATCTGAAGAAGTGCGGTTTTGTGAAGAGGGAGTTAGTGTACTTGGGGTTTGTTGTCTTAGCAGAAGGTCTCAAGATGGACCCAGAGAAGGTGAAGGCTATTTTGGAATGGCCTACCCCAAGAACTGCTACCGGGGTGAGGTCTTTCCATGGTTTGGCTGGTTTTTATAGAAGGTTCATTAGAAACGCTAATTGGTATTTGTGAACCCCTATTTGAAACAATTTGAGGGATAGAAAATAATTCAAGTGGAACCTTTGGAGGCGACAAAAGTTTGAATTGTTGGCCGGGATGATAGAGCAACACATTCTAGCCCTCCCGATTTCAACAAGGTGTTTGGTGGATTGTGATGCGGTGGTTGTGCCATTGGAGTATTGAAGAACCCGATGGGGTAAGCCCATTTCCTATTTTAGTGAAAGAAAAGATAAATGATGCCAAAGTAATGCAATGCCATGATCAGGAATTGCATATGCAGTTGTTGAAGCATTAAAATGGAACATTATTTGTTGCGAAGTAATTTGTTCTATATCTTGATCCTCAGGGCCTTGGAATACCCTAAGTGATGGGGAAAATTAAATTAGAGGCATATGAAATGGGTAGAGTTTTTGCAGAGTTATACCTTTGTTTTGAAACATAGGAGTGGGAAGTCAAATAGGGTTGCAGATGCCTTAAGTAGGAGGCATACATTGATGAAAAAGATGCAGATTGAAGTGGTTGGGTTGAATGAACTCAAGACACTGTATGCAGAAGATCCTAATTTTGCAGAGGCTTGGAAAGCTTGCAAGGAACCTGTTACAGTGGACAGGACAAGGTAGTTGGATTTCATAATCCAAGATGGCATGTTATTTAAGGGAAGTCAATTGTGTATCCTGAGGAGTTCCATGAGGGAGAACCTGATAAAGGAGAAGCATAGTGGAGGAATGACATGACATTTTGGTTGGGATAAGACCATTGCCATTATCAGTGAGCATTATTATTGGCCTCAGTTGTCATAGGATGTGAAGAAGTTTGTTCAAAGCTCTAGGGTATGTCAGATGGCTAAAGGAGTGAGCCAAAATACAGGCTTATATCAGCCTTTACCTATACCAGAGAGGCCATGGGAGGATATAAGTATGGAATTTGTTCTTGGTTTGCCAAAGACACAACGAGGGAATGATTTAGTCTTTTTGGTGGTTGATAGGTTTTCGAAGATGGCACATTTCATTCCATGTCAGAAGACCCATGATGCAATCCACATTGCTGACTTGTTCTTCAAAGAGGTGGTGAGGCTACATCGTCTTCCAAAGAGTATTGTTTCAGATCGTGACACCAAATTTGTGGGGTACTTTTGGAGGACCTTGTGGAGGAAGTTGAAGACAGAGTTGAAGTTCAGTTCTGCACACCATCCACAAATAGATGGGCAGATAGAGGTTGTTAACAGGAGTCTGGGTAACCTACTGAGATGTTTGGTAGGAGATAAACCCAAGGGATGGGACTTGATCTTACCCCAGGCAGAATTTTCTTACAACAATTTTGTCCAGAAGCAGCGGTAGATCACCATTCCAGATTTTTATGGGGGTAGCCCAGAACAACTCCAGAATTGAGGAAGATGGACCAAGAGAAGAAAATAAGTGCTTAAGCCAAAGATTTTGTAGAGAACATCAAGAATATACATGAGAAGGTACGAGAACACATTAATAAGATGAATATGCAATATAAGGCTAAGGAAAATCAGAAAAGGAGGAATAAGGAGTTTCAAACTGGTGATGAAGTAATGGTCCACTTGAGGAAAGAAATGTTTCCCATGGGAACCTATAACAAATTGAAGATGAAGAAATTCGGTCCCTATAAGATTTTGAAGAAGCATGATTCAGGGAATGCATATGAGGTAGAGTTGCCTGATGGAATCAACATTTCCCTGTGTTCAACATTTCAGATTTGACAAGTATCATGAAGGTGGAATAGAGGAAGCACCAGCAATAGGCAGTATGGCATTCCAGCACCTACTTCAGAAAGGGAGGAGATTGAAGCAATCTTGGATAGTCGTGTGGGAAGGAGTACCAGAAATAGGTAGTATGAAGAATATCTGGTGAAATGGAGAGGAAGGACTATGGAAGATTCATCTGGCTATCTAAGGCAGCGGTTGACCGGTTGGGTTTTCTCAACCATCTGAGACGTGACAGGGTCACTTCTCAAATTACCCTGGGTGTCTGATGCAGGAGCATCCAGTGGTGTAAGGGCAATCTTGCATCACCCAAAAATAGTTAAATTTCAAGTTTCTCGATTTTTAGATGTTTTTACATTTTTGGATACCCTTTTCATCATAATGAAATTCCCAATTTATGGTTCTTATTTTCTATTCTTGGGTGGAAAGATATTGTAGTTTTAGTTTCCTAGATTTGCACCTGAAAATCTACCGAGTTAGATTATAGGCACTTAGAGTTCCTAAAACGGGCCCGAAACTTTCCAAAATTGGCATAGCAAATTTTTAGCGTGTTATTGACTTTGAGACCTTTCCAACGGTTCAAACGGTTTGCGAATCGGAGTCCCGGATCAAAAGTTATGGCCCCGGGAAGTTGGCACACTTTCTAGAAGATACAATTGCAAATGTTCTTTTGAAATTTGAACTTTAAGTTTTAATTTTCAGTGCCAAACCACTTAAACTCAAATTTGAATGTTGTTTTGGCTCCAAACTAAAGAGGAACTCTATTTATGGGAGGATTTTCTAATTTTTGGGTAGTTTTTTGAGGGACAAGCTCGCATATTGCGAAAGGGTTATTCTGTAGCTTTCTGTAACTTGCATGTGTTGTAGAAATTGGGGACTTGAGATCCTCTGCATGTAAGAAGATCCATTTTTTGAATAATAAAATTATTCTCTTGTTTTTGGGTTATTTTCTAAGTCTCAAGCTATGCCCTCATTAAAACAATAATGGACAACCTTCTCAATACATCAAAACCAATTCGCTATCCTTGGAGATATTGAGAGAACAAATGCCAGAGGGTGTAGAAGTTCTCTAATTTGAAAAATATGGTGGGAAAGGAGATCTTGTTAGCCATTGTTTTGCTTTTACTGTCCTATGTAGTTATTTCATCTTTGAAGTTAAGCTCTTGGATAAACTATTCCCTAGGTCCTCTAAAGATACCACTCTAGAATGGTTTTCCTCATTACCAAATAACTCAATTCATTCATTCAATGAACTTGCTTCCACCTTTATAAAGCATTTCCAAGTGCACATGACTCCTAAGATGACTTTAGTTTATTTGATGAGATGTAAGAAAAAGGATGATGAAAAGGTTATTGACTTCATTTCATGCTATCAATTGCTTTATTCCAAAATCAACACTCAAATTATCGATTCTCACCTTCAACAAATGTTCATTGGGAACTTACAAACAAAGGTGCAAGATAAGATTGGCATGATGAAATTTCCTTCCTTTGTACACTTGTGTTCTTCCCTTCATGATTATCAAGAATTGATTAGTAGTCATGAAACAAAATCCATCTCTAGCCATCATGAAAAGATTGAATCCACAAATTAAAATAATTATCAACCAACTCAACATGTTAATAACCAATTTTCTTCTATAAGGAAGACAAATCCATTTACATTTGGGAATTCAAATAGACAATTCACTCCCTTACCTAATACCCTCGATAACACAATGTTACAACTTATAGAATAGAACATGATCTCCTTACCTCCCATAAGAACTCTTGATCCTAACAAGCCATTACCCCCAAACTTTAGATCAAATTCCTATTTCAATTCACCCAAAAAATGGACATGATACAAAACATTGTAAGTTTCTTAAAAATCTTGTGCAAGACCTCATTGATTGTAATCATCTTCAAATTGGAGGTGCTAATGATCAAGGAAATAATTTTTTTTCCCCACCTAACCAAAACTTACAAATCTTTACCAACCCCATGCCAAATCATAACATTTCATTCATCAAAGCTAGTGAAATTAAGAATAATAATGTGATGAATGTTGACATGAATGATGAAAACATGGATACTATTGAACAAGGTCTTATAGATGATCTGGTTGCATTGGTCGAAACACAATATCCTAAGAGCCGAACTAAAATTCCTCTTAACATTAATTTCTCCTTATGAGATATAATTAAACATGCACTTGATGGTCCTCTTTACATGGCCGACCAAATCTATGACAAGCCCACTAATGGGATATTAATTGATCATGTCTGTGGAGAGAATGTGATAACTGAAGAATTCTTACTTGTGCATGAACTCTATCAAGAGAAATTTGATAAACCAAAAACATGGATAAAAACACATAATGGTTTTACTTTCCCTACAATGGGATTGATCACCCTTCCTCTAAAAATAGGAACGAAAAAATTAGATGTCTCATTCTCCATCATCCAAACATTAGATCAATTTTTTGAGAAGCTTGGTTATCCATGGCTACACTCCATTGAATTCATCCCATCAGTCATGCATAAATGCTTAAAGGTTCTTATTGACAATGAGATCTTTATTGTGAATCATAGTGGCTTTAATCTTGTATCTTCTTGTGGGAATTTCTCACTCAATTTCTTTTGGCCCAAGCCTATGGAACCTGATGAGGGCGCAGCCCAAGACTTAGAAAATAACCCACAAAAAAGAGAATAACTTTATTATTCAGGAAATGGAGCTTCTTACATGTAAAGGATCTCAAATCCCTAAGTTCTACAACACATGCAAGTTACAGAAAGCTACAGAATAACCCTTTCGCAATATGCAAGCTTGTCCCTGAAAGGCTACCCAAAAATTAGAAACCCACCCATAAATAGAGCTCCTCTTTAGTTTGGAGCCAAAAAAACATTCAAATTTGAGTTTAGGTGGTTTGGCGCCGAAAATTACAACTTGAAATTTAAATTTCAAAAGAACATTTGCAATTGTATCTTCTAGAATTTGTGCCAACTTCCTAGGGCCATAACTTTTGATTCGGGACTTCGATTCGCAAACCGTTTGAACCGTTGGAAAGGTCTCGAAGTCAATAACAAGCTCAAAATCCTATGCCAATTTTGGCAAGTTTCGGGGCCATTCTAGGAACTCTAAGTGCCTCAAATCTAACTGTGAAGATTTTCAAGTGCAAATCTGGGAAACAAAAACAACAATATCTTTCAACCCAGGAATAGAAAATAAAAACCATAAATTGAGAATTTCATTATGACAAAAAGGGTATCCAAAAATGTAAAAACATCTAAAAATGAGAAACTTGAAATTTAGCTATTTTTGGGTGATGCAAGATTGCCCTTACACCCTGGATGCTCCTCCATAAGACACCCAGGGTAATTTGAGAAGTGACCCCATCATGTCTCAGATGGTGGAGGAAAACCCAACCAGTTACCTGCTGCCTTAGATAGCCAGGATGAATCTTCCATAGGCCTTCCTCTCCATTTCACCAAATATTCTTCATACTACCTGTTTCTGGTACTCCTTCCCACATGACTATCCAAGATTGCTTCAATCTCCTCCCTTTCTGAAGTAGGTGCTGGAATGCCATATTGCCATATTGCTGGTGCTTCCTCCATTCCACCTTCATAATACTCTGTCAAATCTGAAATGTTGAATACAAGAGAAATGTTGATTCCATCAGGCAACTCTACCTCATATGCATTCCCTGAATCATGCTTCTTCAAAATCTTACAGGGACCGAATTTCTTCATCTTCAATTTGTTATAGGTTCCCACGGGAAACCTTTCTTTCCTCAAGTTGACCATTACTTCATCGCTATTATGAAACTCCTTATTCCTCCTTTTTTGATTTGGCTTAGCCTTATATTGCATATTCATCTTATTAATGTGTTCTCGTAACTTCTCATGTATATTCTTGATGTGCTCTACAAAATCTTCGGCTTCAGCACTTATTTTTCTTCTCTTGGTCAGATTCCTCGCTCTCTGGAGCTGTTTTCAGAACTACCTCCATACACAATCTAGAGCGATTGATCTACAGAGTGTGATGACAAAATTGTTGTAAGAAAATTCTACAGGGGTAAGATCAAGTCCCATCCCTTGGGTTTATCTCCTACAAACATCTGGAGTAGGTTACCCATACTCCTGATTAACAATCTGTCTTCCCATCTACGTTTATTGGATGGTGTGCAGAATTGAACTTCAGCTCACGTGTTGACTTCTTCATTGAGTCCTCCAAAAGTACCCCATAAATTTGGTGCCACAATTTGAAACAATACTCTTTGGCAGACCACGTACCCTCACCGCCTCTTTGAAGAACAATTCAATAATGTGGACTGCATCATGGGTCTTCTGACATGGAATGAAATGTGCCATCTTAAAAAGCCTATCAACCACCACAAAGACTAAATCATTCCCTCGTTGTGTCCTTGGACAACCAAGAACAAAGTCCATACTT